>CM061135.1:15866705-16148852 GCA_030789695.1 Scilla litardierei | reverse complement strand
ACATGTGACCACTTAGTGGATGCGTCTATCAGGACCATAAAGTACAGGAACGGACCACTTGATGGGTGTATTGACCCACAAATGTCTCCGTGGATTCTTTCCAGAAAACTAGGGGACTCCACGTCCACTTTCAGTGGAGAGGGTCTTGTAATCAGTTTACCCTTGTAACAGGGTGGACACATGAATTTGCCCTTTTGAAGAATCTTCAGGTTCTTCAGGTCTATGCCCCTGGAGTTCTTTATGATGCAGTACATCATAACAGAGCCAGGGTGTCCCAGTCTACTGTGCCAGATTTGGAATTCTGGTGTTTGGGGGCACTGCAGGTACTCCGCCAAGCATGTTTCTGGAGTTTGTATACTTGTTTGGTAGAGTCCCGAGGGGAGTCCCTTGAAACGTTCCACAATGGTTTTTGAACCATTTGTAAGAGACGTTACAAGCAAGTATTCCCGTTTATCTTCCTCGACCGTCTCTAAGTGATATCCGTTTAAACGGATATCTTTAAAGCTTATGAGGTTTCAGATAGATTTAGGGGAGTATAACGCATTTTTAAGTGTGATTTGTGTGTTACCGGGGAGCAATATAATTGCTTCCCCTGATCCTTCGATTATGTTTACTGGTCCTGAGATTGTTCTCAGTGGACCAGAATAGCTACTCATGCTCGTGAAGTAGTCTATGTTTTGAAGGATCGAGTGCGTCGATGCACTGTCCACTAGGCAGATTAATTCCATATCTAAAAAGAAAGACATTCAAGCAGTAAATGATATGAAAAGAAAAGATCTACTTTCATAAAAATAAATGCTCAAAATATTGTTTGACATGGAAAATAAAACTGGATACTATGCATAAAAAGAAGATACATTGCTAGCACATTGAAATGGTCCAAAACTAGAGAGTGTCATCTCCCATGAAGTCTTCAGGAGTCTATGAGGTCTCTGGCAACGCTGCGCTCTCAATCAGGGTTGTCTCAGCTTGAGGCTTGAGGCTTGCCTGGTAGAGGTCCTGGAGGTGTTTCGGGGTGCGGCAGATTCTGGACCAGTGGCCCGTCATTCCGCATTTTGAGCACTTGTCCTCCCAGTTTTCTTGGGAGTGCCACCTTTTTTGGACACCCTCTTTTGTTTCTTGTCCACGAACTTTTGGTTCTGAGGAGGAGCTGGGGGAGTGGCCTTCTTCCGCTGCTTTTGTTCTTTCCATTTCTGGAATTTCGCCTTTTTGTCCATCTTCTTCTTCAGGGAAGACTGGAAGTGAGCCTCTGCAGGAGGTGGCAGTGGAGTGGAGCCAGGAGGGCGCAGGTTATGAGTGGCAACCAACAGGTTTCTGTTCTGTTCAGCCATAAGCAGGCATGAAAGCAGATCAGAGTACTTCGTGAACTTCCTCTCACGGTATTGTTGCATAAGGATCATGTCCTTCTCGTGGAAAGACGTGAACGTCTTTTCCAGCAACATTTTCTCCGTCACCGTTTCACCGCACAACTTCAGGCGTGAGGTGATACGGAAGAAAGCCGAGTTATACTCCGCTACGGATTTGTAATCCTGTATGCGAAGATGAGTCCACTCGTATTGCGCACAGGGGAGTATGACATCTCTCGGATGTCTGTACCTCTCCTCGAGTGCGTCCCACAGCTCGTAAGGATCCTCTACAGTGAGGTACTCGTCCTTCAGGGTCGAGTCTAAATGTTTCCTGATATATATAATGGCTTTCACCTTTAATATATCGGAGACTTCCTCTGTATGAGGTGCTTCCACTGAAGCATCCTTGTCGGCTGAGGCAGTACTTGTTGTTGCCTTCTCAGTCTTTGTGAGACTGAAACCATGAGAGCGCAGATGGAACTTCATGTCCAACTGCCAACTCAGGTAGTTTGACCCATCGGCCTTCAGGACCGAAAGTCGACATTTGCAAGTCTGGCCATTGAATGATCTAGCAATATAGAAAAACAGCATGTATCATTTAAACTGAGTAAAATAGACATCCACGCATGTATTTCAAACATTTTTCATAGCATGGATCTTTTTAAAGTAAATTTAACATACATGCTTTTTACAGTTTCATAATGTGAATAATTAACAAAGGTTAACATTCACTGTAACGTCCCGCTCTCGGGGGCCCGTTACTTATTTGGTTTATTCGCAGGTTCCGCAGTTTACCAGTGAAATCAGCATAGCCACAACTCAGAGATGCATCACAATACTCAAAACCAGCGTACAGACGTTATTACAGTCCAAATTAAAGTACAACAACCACCAGCACACTCTCTGAAAAGAAGTGCGGAAAAGTAAATACACAGTACAACCCACACATCAACAGTAAAGTAAATAAAACTTTGCAGCTTCAGGATCAAGTGTAGGCTCCACGAACTTTGGGGCAATGTCCTCGATCAGGTCTTCGTCTGCCGGTGCCATAAATGGAACCGAATGTAAGTCACAACAATTCTAGCGATAGAAAAAGAGGAGTGCATAAATATGGAGCAGGCTATGGTAAACAAGTGCTGAAAGTAAAGTAAGGATAAAGTAAGGACAGACAAGCATGCAAGTGCGATAAGTAAAGTACATCAAGTCAAGCATGCAAGGGTGACAAGTAAAGTAAAGGTGACTGAGCAAGTACGATTAGTGACGTACAAGAATAACTAAGACGATAGCAATGACTATAGCAATAATGAGTGTACTTGTGCCTATTCTAGTTCGTGACTTATAACGGGAAGTACAGTGAGCAACCAAGAGGCCAACTCTTGCCGCGGGTGCTACCCGGGCGAACCAATTCTCTGAGTACTGTGCAATAATCTGTGATCTGTGATTTGTGATTTGTGATGGTTGTCACCGGCACTGTTATGGGTTGCTAGAACCCGCACGGTGACAACAAAGTCTGGACTAGTCGCACCCGCACTTCCGCAATTATAAGTTACCCCAAAACCCCAAGTGTCTGTGCAGGTTACCGTTCTTTGCAGTTTTACGAGTCATTTACTGTTCACACATATCCAGTTACAATCTTTCTGTCAAGCATGTCAATCTGTTCAGGTCAATAACTGTTCCGAGACTAGATGTTAAGTCCTATGTGTTAACGATACTCCAAAGACCTTTGCTTGTTGAAAAGTCAAGGCAGAAACCTCAAGAGAGAATGTCAGTCCTGAGCAATGTTTGAAGTCCAACAACTAAGGTACCGATCCACGCTTTGAGCATGCGGTGTTTCCATTAAGTACACTATCTAGATTTCTAAAGTTAGAATTTACTGTGACTTACTATCTTCGAGGTGATGGTAGTGAGCCGGGACTAGATCTAGTGCTGATGCACGAGATTCGATGCCTGCAAATACAATAACAATTAGTTAGAGAATACACGATTTCTTATTTATTTAACTTGATTGTCTGATATTTAAAACTGTTGAAACGGTGTCGGAAAGCGTTCTAAATTTTTATATAGGATATATAGGATAAAAATAGTTTTACTGTTAGAGGGAATATTTTTCTGAAGTCTATAGTAATTTTTATAATTTTTAGAAACTCAAAATAGTTTAAAAACCCAGATTATTTAAGTTACGCGTATCTTCCGTAATTTCTTACGGGAGCAATACAAGTCGGAATGACTTGAGTGAACAGTCAAAATGACCGTCTCGAAGTCTATTATCACATATAATTTTATCAAATATTAGTGTACGTAAAACCAGCGAGTTACGATTTTTAGAATAAATTAAACCTATTTAATCTTTAGGTTTAAAAATTGTTTCTGGGAAAAGTAGGCGTCTGCTCACAGTGAGACTAGCTCCAATGGATCCGAAACATCGTTTCTGAATTTCTGTAGCTATTCCCACATTTTTCTGGGCCCTGTATTTCAAGTTATGAATTTTACACCATTAAACCCTATTATCTAATTTCAAAAATACGGAAATACGCGTATTTATAAGAGTATATACGTATTAAAAACATTACAATAAACTTTGAAAAATCATAACTTGAAAACTAAGTATCGGATTGAGACGAAACTGGCGCCTACACGTTCGTGATGAAGACGCGGATCTTCTGGTGGTATCCGTTGCTTCGTCCAATACCTACATCAAAAAGTCATTATTGTTGAATATTGGACTCCCCGGATTTGGTTTTGGATGATGAGCAAACATAAATAATTCATGAACTAACAATTTGTGAGCGCAGTATTGGAGATCGTCGCCAATTTCACGAGAATATTCAAAGCGACATCTCAACACTTCCAAAAGCTCATATTCATGCCTAAAGCTTCGTTGAAGCTCTTGCGACGCTTTGGAAAATATGAAGATTCAATCGAAGCTATTGAAGACCGTTTATTAAGGTTTTATTTATAGTCTTTTAGTTTCGATTGATAGAATGTTAAGCCTTGAGTATATCTTACGTTTCTATCTTCATTACGCTCATTTCGTAGCTCTAGGATTCTTGCACAAGTTCACTCTAACTTCCTCGAAGCGTCGCGCTTCGATTCGGACTTTGTTGTGCATGTTAGTTGGTACAAGAACAAGTACTGACCGACTAGATGGTGATCTAGTCGGTCGGCCACTGTTCTTGGACCGACTAGTTTCTGTCAGTTAATTTCTTGGACTTTACTGTTTACAGTTAGTCGGTCTACGTTGACTCACCGACCGACTAGTTTGTGAACTAGTCGGTCAGTGATGCTTCTTTGACCGACTAGTTGTGACTTACTGTTCACTCTAAAATTCTCCTAAGCTACTGTTTACCGTTAGTCGGTCTAAGAACGTTTGATGACCGACTAGTTGACAATCTAGTCGGTCAACTTTTGTTCTTGGACCGACTAAGTCAACTTGCCTTCAGACTATGTTGTTTTGCCTCTTAGTCGGTCTACGTTCATTGGATGACCGACTAGTTGTGAAACTAGTCGGTCAGAAAGTCTTCTTGGACCGACTAGTTTTCTAGGTCTGAAATTCTATCTCTTCTCAGATCTGCTCTTAGTCGGTCCATGCTGTTTGACTGACCGACTAGTTGATGAACTAGTCGGTCAGTGATTGTTCTTTGACCGACTAATTCTCACAGATTTCTATCCGTTGGAGAATGACCTAACTTGTTTTTATGGGACCCTATAAATACGAACCTAGGTCATTTCTATCTTCAATAGAGCTGCCATTAAGAGATTCATTGAGTTCTAAAGAGATAGCCATTCTCCCTCAAAATCTAAAGCTCTCTTCCTCACAAGAAACTCATTCTCTCTCATTTCTAGATCTAGAGAGAAGCTTGTTCTTGGTGAGCTCTTCAAGCTATTGCTTGATCCAAGTCTCCAACTCTTCCCTAGGCACCCATTGCTGCTCATTTCCTTGGTGCTAGGGCTTGGTGACTTCATCTTCCTCAAATCCTTCATTCCACCTATTGGGTAAGAAAAACTCAAGGTATAGGATTTTGTGGTAAGAGTATTTATTTCATTTAAACTCTTTATATTGCTTATTGGCTCTCTCGGTTGTGAGAGAAGTTTGTGATCCCGGGTTGTGGGATTCACTTTGCCATTGCATGTATGATTTGATCTTGTGAAGGTTTTTCACAAGATATTCATAGTGGAAATCTTGAGTTAGGGTTTCTAACTCAAGTATCCGGAGGGGATCCGGGTGGTTGGGACGTAGGATCACCGGGAACAAGTCGGGGAGACTTGGGTGGATCCGAACCCATTAACATCGTTTGTTTGCTTTGTTAATTTCATTGTTGTCATTCAATTTAAGCTTCCGCAAATTGATTTGGTGGTTGTTTGCAATTTAATTTGGAATTATACGCCTTATTATTTTAAAGTACTATTCACCCCCCCTCTAGTACTTGTGCAGTAGCTGGTAGGGCATTACATTTGGTATCAGAGCCAGATTCTCAGCTATGTCTGCCAACGACAACAAGACCGTGCGTCCACCTTCCAACTATGACACCTTCAGGAACCGTGAAGGAGCATCTTCCGTGATGGAAGGACATTCCTCTACGAGGCCTCCATTCTTCAACGGTACCAACTACGGGTACTGGAAGTGTCGGATGGAAACCTTCCTCCGAAGTGCATCTTTATGGAGAACTACAATGAAGGAGTATATTGTACCCGAAGAAGAAGATTTTGAGAAATGGACTACCGCGGAGGTCGCCGCGGAGGTCGCCGCGGAGGTAAGCAATGCCAAGGCAATGAACGCCTTGTAATGTGCATTGGAGCCCGAGGATTTCAATAAGATATGCACATGTAAGAGTGCATATCAAATTTGGAACTCCCTCCTCATTCTACATGAAGGGACGAGTAGGGTAAGAGACTCTAAACTCGTAGTCGTAACCAAAGATTACGAAATGTTTCATATGCAACAGGGCGAGAAGATGAAAGAATATTACGCTCGTTTCGTTGACATAATAAACGAGTTAGAGGCCCTCGGCAAGATCTACACTCAAAAGGAGAAGTGCTTAAAGCTTATTGAAGGACTTCCCTCTTCTTGGGAAAAACGTACCTTCGCCATCGAGGAAGGTAATGACATGGACAAATATACCGTAGTTCAACTAATGGGTACTTTGATGTCATATGAGGTACGCAAAGATAGCAAGGTGAAGCTACAAGAAAAGATGAAGTCATATTTGAACCTAGATGCGCCTAAGAAAAAGGCGATTGCATTCAAGGCGGCTTCATCCACCTCTACCGATGATGAGAACTCGGAAGAAGAAATGGACATGGAATCCATTGCACTCATGGCAAAGAAGTTCAATCGCTTCTTCCGAAAGGGTAACTTCAAACAAAAATCTAAGTTTACATCTACTAACGCCTCTCCACCTTTGTGCTTTAAATGCAATAAGCCAGGACACATCAAAGCGGATTGTCCTCAAAACAAGCAAAAGGAGAAGTGGAAGGCGCCAAAGTATGACAAGTCCAAGAAGTACACGAAAGGAAACAAGAAGGGACTTGTCGGAGCTACCTTCACCGACTCCGAGGATTCCTCAAGCGGAGAGTCGGACGATGAGCACGTGGAGCAAGCACACATGTGTTTCATGGCAAGAGAGGAGCACGATCAAGGATCCTCCTCTTCCGATGATAGTGATGAAGAAAGCGATGAGGTAACGATGGATGATCTTAGGGATGCTAACACTCAACTTTGGTCAAAATATACTAAGTTAGTAAATAGATATACTAAGGTAAAAGATGACCTAGCTAGCATTCAAACATCACCTAAGACTATCATCACCAACAACGACACCGTTGTTGAAGAGTTAAGAAATGAGATTGTAAATCTCAAATCTAAACTTGAACATGTTAGCATTGAGGATGCGGAAGAACATGAGATAGCGGATTTAACTTCTCAAAACTCGACTTTGAGTATTGAGAACGAGAATCTTAAATCTCGTGTTTATGTGCTCACTTCGCAAATATCCACTTTGGATACTTCCTTGCGTTCTCTCAAAGAGAAATATGAGAACACATTGGGCCGAATCAACGAATTCAACAAGGGTAAAGGCCATTTGGATAATATCCTAAAAGATTTACTTCCGGCCAAACACCACATTGGCTTGGGGTATATGATGGGAAATTCTTCCAAGTCGGTCACTACTTTTGTTAGGCCAACTTCCGAAGCCTCAACGAGTGGGAGCAAACACTCTATTGGTAGTTCATCTACCAATGGTGCTTTCACCTCGTCCACACCCTCTTTCGGAAAGAAACCCACATTGGGTGGACCTCCAAAGAAGGGGCATGCTTTTATGTACACCAATTCCATGCCACGTAGGAACACACGTCCTACTCCACCGTCTCACACTTATGATGATTTTTATGCAACACATTCCCGGGCACGTGCACACCAAGTGAGACACCCTCACGCACGTGTTCCCACACATGCATATGTACACCCACCTCATCATATGAATAATTCTCGTCGTGCACCATTCCATCATGTCCCGTATGCCTATCCACAACATGCATCACGTAGAAATCAACGTCGCATGCATGCACCCAATAGGATGATGGCTCCCAAAGTTTTCACTATTTGGAGCCCAAAGGACACAAGCATGGACGAAAAACAAATATATATGAATGCTTATTTTTCGGATGTTGTGCATAGTAAGAATTATGTGGGGAAGTCTAAGTCCACTTGGACTTGGCTTCCAAAGGTCTAATCCCTTGGACCCAATGACCTTGGGTACCATGATATGGAAGTTTCTATCTTTAGGTACTCAAGGAAAAGAAAAAGGGAAGGAGCAACAAATTTAAATTTAGCTCCAAAGGGAATTGGATACTCGATAGCGGGTGCTCCAAACACATGACGGGTGACGCTCGATTGCTCTCCGGAGTGGTTCCCATTGTGAATGGAAACCGCGTCGTATTTGGAGGCAACGAGAGCGGAACCATCATAGGTGTTGGTAAAGTCGGTAACCCTTCTAAACCCCTAATTAGTGATGTTTATCTTGTTAGTGGTTTAAATCATAATCTCATTTCAATAAGCCAACTTTGTGACAAAGGTTACAAAGTTAGCTTTGCGAAAGGATTGTGTCATATTTTAAGAAAGGATAATGAAAAATTATTATTTTCCGGAACTCGTCGTAAAGACATTTATATTTTGGATCTTCCTAAGTCATATGAACAATGTCTCGTTGCCAACACAAGTGAACAACACTTATGGCATCGACGCTTTGGACATGTGAACTTTGGAACACTATATAAGCTTTCAAAATTGAATTCTATTAAAGGTTTTCCGAAGCTTGTTTTTGAAAAGAAAAGTTTTTGTGATTGTTGTCAACGCGGCAAGCTTCCTAAATCTTCATTTAAACCTAAGAAAAGCATCTCTACAAAACGGCCACTAGAGCTATTACATCTAGATTTATTTGGGCCAACTAGAGTAGCTTCCTTAGGAAATGCAAGGTATGGACTTGTCATCGTAGATGACTATTCAAGATTTACTTGGGTATTTTCATTGTGTAATAAAAATGAAGCTTTTGAAAACTTCACAATTTTTGTTAAGAAAGTACAAAATCTCTTAGGAACCACCATTGTCACTATTCGTAGTGATCATGGAGGTGAATTTGAGAATGAGTCTTTTGAGACATTTTGTGATGAAGTTGGTATTACTCACACATTCTCTTTCCCTCGTGCACCTCCTCAAAATGGTGTAGTTGAGAGAAAGAATAGGACGCTAGTGGAGTGTGCTCGCACTATGCTTGATGATAGCCAACTTGGCCATCAATTTTGGGCGGAAGCGGTACACACCGCTTGCTATGTGTTTAATAGAATACTTTTGAGGCCCGGCACTAAACAAACTTGTTATGAATTGTTGTTTGGTAGGTTGCCTCAAGTTAAACATTTTCGTGTTTTCGGTTCGAAATGTTTTATTAAGAACACATATGGTTGTTTGGACAAATTCGATCCAAGATCCGATGAGGGGATCTTTGTTGGATACTCTACGCGTAGCAAAGCATAACGGATATTCAACAAACGAACCTCAACGATCGAGGAGTCGCTTCATGTCTCATTTAATGAAGGATTTGTTCCAACTAGAATTTCAAATGATAATGATTCTTTGGATGTTTTATGTGATTCGTTTGATAATTCTAAGTCTAATGATTCTATTGATTCTATTGAGACTAACCCAACTAATGAAGTTGTTGAGAATGTTCCTAGTGATCAAGGTATTCCCAAACGGCTTCATTCGGTTCGTGACCATCCCCATGAGCAAGTCATTGGCAATATCTATGATAGTGTCAAGACGAGATCGCAAGTTCACCACTTCGCAAATTGTGCCTTTGTCTCATCGATAGAGCCAAAGAATATTAATGAAGCATGCGAAGATAGCGCTTGGATCTTAGCCATGGAGGAGGAGCTCATTCAATTCGAGAGGAATGAGGTATGGGAGCTCGTTCCATTGCCATCGAAGAACCACACCGTCATAGGGACAAAGTGGATTTTCAAGAACAAAACCGACGAAAACCAAGTCGTCGTCCGGAAAAAAGCTCGGTTAGTAGCTCAAGGCTATCGACAAGAGGAAGGTATTGATTTCGAAGAATCCTTCGCTCCGGTAGCTAGATTAGAATCAATTAGATTACTTTTGTCTTTTGCATGCCATAAGAATTTTAAACTATTTCAAATGGATGTTAAAAGTGCATTTTTAAACGGAGATGTAGTTGAGGAAGTTTACGTTTCTCAACCTCCGGGCTTCATAAATGAAAAATTTCCAAATCACGTTTTTAAACTAAAGAAAGCTCTTTATGGTTTGAGACAAGCTCCTCGAGCTTGGTATGATCGCCTAAAGAATTTTCTTTTGGATTTGAATTTTAAAATGGGCGAAGCCGATTCAACACTTTTTATTAAGCATGCGAATAATGATATATTATTAGTACAAATTTATGTTGATGATATCATTTTCGGTGCTACTAACTTCACTCTTTGCGAAGAGTTTTCTAATGTTATGAAGGAACAATTTGAGATGAGCCACATGGGCGAACTCAAATATTTCTTAGGTCTCCAAATTCGCCAAATGAACGATGCAATCTTCATCCACCAAACGAAGTACACGGTGGAGTTGCAAAAGCGATTTGGAATGGAGAATGCCTCCGGGAAAAAGACTCCGATGAGCACGACTACGCATCTTGACAAGGATACGGGCGGTAAGGATGTAGACATTCGTCTATATCGAGGTATGATAGGTAGTTTGCTTTATCTTACCGCAAGTAGGCCCGATATTATGTTTGCCGTATGTATATGTGCTCGTTATCAGTCTCAACCTAAGGAGTCTCACTTAGTAGCGGTAAAACGTATTTTTCGCTATCTAAGTTACACATTAGATTTTGGATTACTTTATCCGAGATCTAGCACATATGAGTTAGTCTCATATAGTGACGCTGATTATGCGGGATGCAAATCCGACAGGAAAAGTACTAGTGGCACTTGCCATTTTCTAGGAAATTCTCTTGTCTCTTGGTTTTCCAAGAAGCAAAATTCGGTTTCACTTTCAACCACCGAGGCGGAATATATTGCCGCCGGTGCCGCTTGTGCCCAGGTTCTTTGGATGAGACACACATTGAAGGATTTTGGTATTCATTGTGATACTAGCCCTATCATGGTGGATAACCAAAGTGCTATTTGTCTTTCAAAGAATCCGGTGCACCATTCCCGATCGAAACACATAGATGTCCGACACCATTTCTTAGATGATCATGTTGCTAAAAAGGACATCATTTTAGTGTACGTTGAAACCCAAAAGCAAATCGCCGATATTTTCACGAAACCCCTAAAGGAGGACTCCTTTGTGCGGTTGCGTCGAGAATTGGGGATTATGGGTGAATCCGAGATATAGGATTCATATTTCATTCAATTATCTTGCATGCTTCTATATTTCGCGTTATTTCAATCATGATAGATTTATAGAATTTTTGAGAATTTTATGTGATTTGTTTGAATTTATGATCGAAATCGTATCTCAATGTCTATTTAAGATTTCGACGTTTAATGGGGTAGTTTAGATGAGTATTGAGAGTTTTACGATATATCGTCCAAGTGTTTTGAGGAGAGAACTTGATTATCATTTTTTGGACTTTGTTAGTCGGTATCAGTTCAACCACCAACCGACTAGATGTTCATCTAGTCGGTTAGTAGAAGAACTTACACCGACTAACTCAAGCTTATTGAGTTTCCTTTCCATCTTGAACTCTTTAGTCGGTTCATGCTCAGTGACCGACCGACTAGATTGAGATCTAGTCGGTCAGTAAATGAACACAGACCGACTAAATCTTGTCAGTAACTCTTGGATTCAGCCACTGTTTGCAACTAGTCGGTTCAAGCTCATTGACCGACCGACTAGATCGTGATCTAGTCGGTCAGTGCTTGAACTGTGACCGACTAGTTGTGCCAGGGGCTGTTTGGTCTTTTGCGAAATCGACCGACTTAAACTCAGTTTAGTCGATCGATTTTCATTCTAATCGATCGAAATCTCTTCTCTCTCCGCTCAAAACCCCGACCTCCCTTGAAACCCTTCGTCTTCCGATCGATCTCCGGCCATCTCCGTCGATCTCCTCCGTCGGCCCCTCATTCTAGGTGATCTCCTCTCCTCCTAGGGTTAGATTTCATTTCCTAGAGCTAGGGCTTGCTCGGGTTCTTAGGGTTCTTAGGGTTTGTTTATTTTTTTTTCGGCTAGGGCTTCTTCGTTTGATCTCCTTGTCCCGTGTCTTGCTTCGACTATGGCAAGAACACGCATTCCGATCACTCCCTCTAGCCCCTCTCCGATGACCGTTGATCCAATCTCTTCGGATCCCGAGCATCCAACCCCTCCGAAGCGTAGAGCCAAGACCACCCATCCTTTGTCGTCTTCGCCTCCTCTCAAGAAGAAGAGGACGACGACCGCTAAACCTAGAGGTCAACCGAAACCCAAACCCAAGCCTAAGCCCAAGGCCAAAATTCTTGCTTCTGCATCTTCGTTTCATACTCCTACCGATTCCGATACGGAGTATAACCCCGAGACTGAGACTCATAGGGAACCCACTCCTCCTAGTCATCCCGAGTCTAGCACCCACCCTCGTTCGTCTACTCGAAAGCCTAAGGGAAAGGGTCCGATGCCGGTGGGCGGTGTCGATATTTCCTTATGTCGCGATGACCCTTTGTGTCTCGCGGCGTATAACCGTATCGAACATTGCCCGCTGCTTCTGGAGCATTTCGTCCAGTTTAGCGACTTCATAGGGTTAGCTGATCTTCTGTCGTCGTCGGGTCTTCTCGATTACCTTCGATATGACCCGAAGGCGAATCCTCACCCCTACCCTAGATTAGTGAAGCTTTTCTATGCGAATAGGATCCGGGGTCAGTACGATCAGACCCACTCTGTTGAGACGACCGTTTTGGGGACTCCTATAGTCCTCACTGCGGAAATCTTAGGAGAGATTTTGGGTATCTCTTCGTCTGGCCTTCTTCCGTCTGATATTTCGATAGATGATATTTCTTCTCTTGATCAGGCTATGCTTTCAGATATTTTCCATCAGATCCCTCCTGCCATGATTGGCGTGCCTTCTAAATCTTTCAAGCCTAATGCGTGGGTCCTCAATCTGATTCTGAAGTCGTGCTTGCTTCCCAAGTACGGCTCCTCATCTTTACCTTCCCAGCCATTTTTGAAGCTTATCTATGCGATCTTCATGGGGAGCTCGATTAATTGGGCTCGAATTATACTCGATAAGATTGACTCTTTCGAGTGTATTCGAAAGTCCAATAAATCAGCTCATATCCCATTCCCATGCATGTTGACCCTCGTGTTTCGTCATTTTCGTGTCACGTTGCCTCGTGACGATGAGCGTCCCCTTGGTCCTCCCCTGAATGCGACGGCCGTCAAGAAATCTCTTGCGGCTCTTCGTCACGTTCAGAGGACGACACCTTCTGCGTCTGTCCCTGCCTCTGCCAGTGCCTCTGCCACTCCCGTTGCCACCCTTGATGATGTCCTACGGATACTTCGTCGTCACGAGTCCCGCTTGGCTCGTACCGAGGAGGTAGTCTGCCGTATGGCTCGTCAGATGGGTGTTGAGCGTCCTCCTTCCGTGTCTGAGGATGAGGAGTTTGATGAGATGGCTGAGGAGGACATTGAGGAGCTCTGTCGTGCTTCGACTCGTGCCCCCGAGGGCACTTCTGCTGGTACTGCTGCTGCTGGTACTTCCTCTTCGGCTCCTGGAGTTGCCACCTCTTCCGGTGTTCCAGAGCCATCTGCTGCAGTTCTTCAGCCTTCTGAGCCTGCTGCTGACCCAGTTTCCGAGCCTGCTCATGTATTTGCTGCTGCTGCTTCTGTCAAGACTCATGCTGCTGTTGCGCCTGTTGCTGAGATCTCGACTCCTGCCCCGACGATTCCATCAGTTGAGACACCTCTTCTCCCTGCAGAGCCTGAGTCCACTCCGTCGACTGGACCCACGGACGCTGCAGATCCTGCCTCCTCCTCGTGATCGTCTGTTCCGAGGACTCTCCACTGCATTCTGGATGATATATGTTTAGTGAGAGTGTTTTGGGTTAGGATGGGGTTCAGAGATGCTTTGATGTATTTTTTTTGTGTGCTTTCTGGTTGTCGGTGTTGGATTTTATGATGATGATGATGTATTTCTTTTTGATGATCTGTAGCGCTTGATATGATGTATCTCATATATTCGATGTGATATTTTTTGGATGTACTCATGTTGTCTCTATATATATATATGTTCATCATCGTTCACTTTGTCTTTTATTCGTTGAATATTCGTTGAATTCATTTTTTGGATGTACTCATGCAAATTTGAATATTCGTTGAATTCATTTGAAATGTTACTTCGTCGCTCGACGCATAAAAACTTGGTTAAATAGATTTAAATTCTATAATTGAATATTAACCAAGAATATTGAATATTGAAGAGTATGTTTCTTTATTCAAGAAATGAATAAACATTTGGTATTTTTGATGATTTTGCTTATCATTGATTTTTATTGATAATGGAAAATTTGGCACACCTTATTTTGATTTCCACAATTTTCCCTTGGTGTCAAGTTGGTCCATTGTCTTTGTCTACGACTCCCGATGTTGGATTTTACATTTCCTAATTGTTGTCGTTATATGCCCCCCATTTTTGGGATAATGCCAAAGGGGGAGAGATAATGATAATAAATAGCGCAAATGAAAATTTAACTCAATTTCCAAGAATCTAGTTTGATATGTTAGATTCAGGGGGAGTTAAGATACATATAAGGATTTTTCAAAATCCGATATTTCAAAAATCAATTCACTCTGTTTATCTTACTCGTCTGCTTGATACAATTCATTTATATTCATTTTGGTATTAACGTATCATCAATGCAGGGGGAGTAAGTATTTTACATTTGTATTATTATCCTTGATTATTATTTATGTTGGTTTGTCATCACCAAAAAGGGGGAGAATGTTGAATATTGGACTCCCCGGATTTGGTTTTGGATGATGAGCAAACATAAATAATTCATGAACTAACAATTTGTGAGCGCAGTATTGGAGATCGTCGCCAATTTCACGAGAATATTCAAAGCGACATCTCAACACTTCCAAAAGCTCATATTCATGCCTAAAGCTTCGTTGAAGCTCTTGCGACGCTTTGGAAAATATGAAGATTCAATCGAAGCTATTGAAGACCGTTTATTAAGGTTTTATTTATAGTCTTTTAGTTTCGATTGATAGAATGTTAAGCCTTGAGTATATCTTACGTTTCTATCTTCATTACGCTCATTTCGTAGCTCTAGGATTCTTGCACAAGTTCACTCTAACTTCCTCGAAGCGTCGCGCTTCGATTCGGACTTTGTTGTGCATGTTAGTTGGTACAAGAACAAGTACTGACCGACTAGATGGTGATCTAGTCGGTCGGCCACTGTTCTTGGACCGACTAGTTTCTGTCAGTTAATTTCTTGGACTTTACTGTTTACAGTTAGTCGGTCTACGTTGACTCACCGACCGACTAGTTTGTGAACTAGTCGGTCAGTGATGCTTCTTTGACCGACTAGTTGTGACTTACTGTTCACTCTAAAATTCTCCTAAGCTACTGTTTACCGTTAGTCGGTCTAAGAACGTTTGATGACCGACTAGTTGACAATCTAGTCGGTCAACTTTTGTTCTTGGACCGACTAAGTCAACTTGCCTTCAGACTATGTTGTTTTGCCTCTTAGTCGGTCTACGTTCATTGGATGACCGACTAGTTGTGAAACTAGTCGGTCAGAAAGTCTTCTTGGACCGACTAGTTTTCTAGGTCTGAAATTCTATCTCTTCTCAGATCTGCTCTTAGTCGGTCCATGCTGTTTGACTGACCGACTAGTTGATGAACTAGTCGGTCAGTGATTGTTCTTTGACCGACTAATTCTCACAGATTTCTATCCGTTGGAGAATGACCTAACTTGTTTTTATGGGACCCTATAAATACGAACCTAGGTCATTTCTATCTTCAATAGAGCTGCCATTAAGAGATTCATTGAGTTCTAAAGAGATAGCCATTCTCCCTCAAAATCTAAAGCTCTCTTCCTCACAAGAAACTCATTCTCTCTCATTTCTAGATCTAGAGAGAAGCTTGTTCTTGGTGAGCTCTTCAAGCTATTGCTTGATCCAAGTCTCCAACTCTTCCCTAGGCACCCATTGCTGCTCATTTCCTTGGTGCTAGGGCTTGGTGACTTCATCTTCCTCAAATCCTTCATTCCACCTATTGGGTAAGAAAAACTCAAGGTATAGGATTTTGTGGTAAGAGTATTTATTTCATTTAAACTCTTTATATTGCTTATTGGCTCTCTCGGTTGTGAGAGAAGTTTGTGATCCCGGGTTGTGGGATTCACTTTGCCATTGCATGTATGATTTGATCTTGTGAAGGTTTTTCACAAGATATTCATAGTGGAAATCTTGAGTTAGGGTTTCTAACTCAAGTATCCGGAGGGGATCCGGGTGGTTGGGACGTAGGATCACCGGGAACAAGTCGGGGAGACTTGGGTGGATCCGAACCCATTAACATCGTTTGTTTGCTTTGTTAATTTCATTGTTGTCATTCAATTTAAGCTTCCGCAAATTGATTTGGTGGTTGTTTGCAATTTAATTTGGAATTATACGCCTTATTATTTTAAAGTACTATTCACCCCCCCTCTAGTACTTGTGCAGTAGCTGGTAGGGCATTACAATTATGATATCATTAATAAATTATTATTTTTCAAAATGAAAACTGTGCTTAAGAGCAAATGGCATCACCTTTCCATCGCAGGTTCCAAGGGGGCTAAAGTTCTTTTCAAAGATGTTGTCTTTGGTAGCAAACGCCAAAGTCCAGGACATCGCTATCAGCTCGTTCTGCTTCTTATCGGTGAAGAAATTGATGATGAATATTATTAAGAAGCACGCACAAGATTTCTATCATGAACGAACGGATCGACGGCGTTTTCGACGGCGGCGAGCTCGAGACGTTGAGATCGGATGGTGTAGCAACATGAATCGAGATCAGAGCTTCTGGATCATGAGGAATCCCTTCGAATTTGACAGCCAGCACAGTGCAACGAGAAAGTTCGTGAGTGAGAAGAGAAACTATTAGAGCGAGGACGAAGGGGAGAGATTTGCCATGGACAGATATGGATAGGCTTCGAGACCAGCGAATCAAGGAGATCGGTTTCGCCATGGCGAGTGAAGGAAATAACAGAGGATTGAAGTTGGGGAGAAGTTGCAGTTGAGATCGGAGGGGCACGGTGGTGGGGAGGCGGAGCTCCGGGCTGCTGTGTGGGGCGGAGCGCCGGGGTTGAGGCGGCGTTCGTCGAAGCGGAGTGCTGCAGTGGGAGCCTCCGGTGAGCGTGTCGGTATCGATCTGAGGCGGAAGGTCGGAGGAAACTCCGGGGCGTCGCGGCGGGCTTCACGGCAGCGGCATGGTCGGAGGGCGAATCGAGGCGGCGGCGGAGGGCTTCAGGCGACGGCGGAGCTCGGCGAGCGGGCGGGGGACGGCGAACGGGCGATGACGGCGGGCTGACGGTGGAGCGTGGCGGAGGAGTACCGGTGAGCGTCGTCGTCGAGCGGAGGCGGAGGCTGTGCAGGCGGGGTTGGGCTTCCGGCGACGAGGGCGGGGAAGAGAGATAGAGAGAGGGCGAGTGAGAGAGAGAGTTATGTGAGGGGGGCTTGTGTGTCGGCCCTGGGAGAGAGAAAGTGAGGGTTAGGGGTCTCGTGCCTTTGATCAAAGGGAAGAGACGAAGGGGGAGGGGGATGAACCTGGGTATTCAGTGGGGAAGAGAGGATTAACTACGGGGTTTAAATAATAACTAATATTAGTATAATATTAAGATTGTTATGAATAGGCCCATTGGGCCAATTGGGTATCCAACCCACTATTGAAAGTTATAAATACACGGGTAGGGGGCTCTTAACCCTCTACACCTATTCTCCCTAAATTTCCCTTCACAACACGTTATCAGCACGATCACGCTCGTTGGAGGAGACGGCGGCTCGCGGGAAAGGAGATCCACAAATCGCTCAGATTCAAGAAGATCGTAATCTTCTCAACGGGGAGCGAAAAGGGCATCCTTCACCAACCGTCGCCTAGATTCCTCGTCGAATCTAGAGGTAAAAATCCAAACTTTTTAGGTCTAAACTTGCTTTTCTCATTAGATCTGCATGTTTTAGGATCAAAAAGTTTATAAACTCGGTGAAATTCAACCTTTTTAAATAGATCTGCATGTTTAAAACAATAAAAACTTGTTTTTTAGCGATCAAAATTGTTGAAAAATCCGATTTTTACCCCCCGCCTTTGATCCAAAAATCCGCACGCCCGTAGGGCGGAACGGCGGCGAGCCCATTGCGCCGCCGGCGGAAAACGAACGACGCGGCCTCAGGCCGCGGCCACCCGCCGCGGCCTGAAGCCGCGGCCCTGTGCCGCGGTCGTCGCCCGCGGCCCGCAGGCCGCGGCCCGTCGTCGCCACGGCGGCCGCGCCCTACGCGGCCAGCCGTCGCGGCGACACGCCGCGGGCCCCCCCTAGGGTTTCCTGAAACCCTAACCCTAACGGGCTATTTTTCGGGGGAGGCCCAATATTAACCCGAATGGGTTGTTTTCATGGCCCAAAAGGCCAGAAAATTAGCACATTCACATAAATTATTTTTTTTCTTTTATTTATTTTTGGCCCTAAAAAGCCCAAAATAGTTAAAAAGAAATTTTGAAAGGGTTTAAAGCGGTAAAATAAAATATTAAAATATGGATCAAAAGGCAAAAAGTTTTCAAAAAAAAGGTTTTTGCACGTCGCACACAAATTTGAATTATTTTAAATGCCTGTGTTTTTGATTATCTGCGTGGTTGTATGTCTCGAATATATTATCTGCGTGGATGTGCAAATTTTAGGCTATGTTTTTAGGGATCAGCCAGGTTTCCAACACCGTTTTAAAATTCCTGCAATTTTTCTTTTCTTTGAGAGAAATTTTGTATGTGAGGATGAAAATGTAAAAAGAAGACCGAAGGACACCAAAAAAGAAGCTGAAGGCGTTCGCTCAATGAAGATATGGGCTTCTCTATGAAGTTCCCGAGTTGTACTTTAATTTTCATGCTTTTTATTTTTGATGTAACTTCGGACTGGACTTTCTTTTTATTTTTCGGTGTCGGCTGGCTGATCCCCATAGTCCTAAATTATTTTTCTATTTCATTGCTTATACATTAACTGCGTGGTTGTTACTTAGTTTAAATACCATGTTTAATGTCACAATGAAACCACTTAACAGCATGCGTGATTGTTAATCTTTAGTAATTAATTATTCACATTATCTGAAAAAAGAGCATGTATGTTAAAATCACATTAAATTCATGCTATGAAAATGTTTACATTACATGCGTGGATGTCTATCTTACTCAGTTAAATGATACATGATGTTTTTCTTTACATTGCTAGATCATAAAATGGCCAGACTCGCAAATGTCGACTTCTCGGTCCTAAAGGCCGATGTGTCAAACTACCTGAGTTGGCAGTTGGACCTGAAGTTCTATCTGCGCTCTCATGGTTTCAGTCTCACACAGACTGAAAAGGCAACAACTAGTACTGCCCCTGCTAACAAGGAGGCTTCAGTGGAAGCACCTCATACAGAGGAAGTTTCCGATATATTAAAGTCGAAAGCCATTATATATATCAGGAAACAGTTAGACTCGACCTTAAAGGACGAGTACCTCACTGTAGAGGACCCTTACGAGCTGTGGGATGCACTCGAGGAGAGGTACAGACATCAGAGGGATGTCATACTCCCCCGTGCACAGTACGAGTGGACTCACCTCCGCATACAAGATTTCAAATCCGTAGCGGAGTACAACTCAGCTCTCTTCCGCATCACCTCACGCCTGAAGTTGTGTGGTGAACCAGTGACGGAGAAGATGTTGCTGGAAAAGACGTTTACGTCTTTCCACGAAAAGGACATGATCCTTATGCAACAATATCGAGAGAGGAAGTTCACAAAGTACTCTGACCTTCTTTCATACCTGCTTATGGCAGAACAGAACAGAGACCTGTTGGTTGCCACCCACAACCTGTGCCCTCCTGGCTCCGCTCCATTGCCATCTCCTGCAGAGGCCCACTTCCAGTCTTCCCAGAAGAAGAAGACGGACAAAAAGGCAAAATTCCAGAAATGGAAAGAACAGAAGCAGCGGAAGAAGGCTACTCCCCCAGCTCCTCCCCAGAACCAGAAGGTCGTGGACAAGAAGCAGCAGAGGATTTCCAACAAAGGAGGCACTCCCAAGAAAGACTGGGAGGACAAATGCTCCAAATGCGGGATGACGGGCCACTGGTCCAGAATCTACCGCACAGCAAAACACCTCCAGTACCTCTACCAGGCAAGCCTCAAGCCTCGAGCTGAGACAAACCTGATTGAGAGCGCAGCGTTGGCAGAGACCTCATGGACTCCTGAAGATTTCATGGGAGATGACACTCTCTAGATCTGGACCACTTTTATGCAATTAGCAATGTATCTTCAATTTTATGCATCGTATCTAGTTCTATTTTTCCATGTCAAACAATATCTTTTGAGCATTTATTTATGAAAGTGAATCTTTTATCTATATTTATTGCTTGAATGTCTTTCCCCTTTTCTTTAGATATGGAACTTATCTGCCTAGTGGACAGTGCATCGACGCACTCGATCCTTCAAAACTTAGACTACTTCACGAGCATAAGTAGTTATTCTGGCCCACTGAGAACAATCTCAGGACCAGCAAACATAATCGAAGGATCAGGGGAAGCAATTATATTGCTCCCCGGCAACACACAAATAACACTTAAAAATGTGTTATACTCCCATAAATCCATCCGAAACCTCCTAAGTTTTAAAGACATCCGTCTAAACGGATATCACTTAGAGACGGTCGAGGAAGATAAAAGGGAATACTTGCTTGTAACGGCTCTTACAAATGGTTCAAAAACCATTGTGGAACGTTTCAAGGGACTCCCCTCGGGACTCTACCAAACAAGTATACAAACTCCAGAAACATCCATGGTGGAGCACCTGCAGTGCCCCCAAACACCAGATTTCCAACTCTGGCACAGTCGACTGGGACACCCTGGTTCGGTTATGATGTACCGCATCATAAAGAACTCCAGGGGCATTGACCTGAAGAACATGAAGATTCTTCAAAAAGGCAAATTCCCATGTCCACCTTGTTACAAGGGTAAACTGATCACGAGACCCTCTCCACTGAAAGTGGATGTGGAGTCTCCCAGTTTTCTGGAGAGAATCCACGGAGACATTTGTGGGCCGATTCACCCATCAAGTGGTCCGTTCAGGTACTTTATGGTCCTGATAGACGCATCTACTAAGTGGTCACATGCGTGCCTACTGTCCACCCCGTAACCTAGCACTATCTAAGCTTTTAGCTCAGATAATAAAGTTACGGGCCCACTTCCCCGACCACCAGATAAAGAAACTTCGTCTGGACAATGCGGGGGAGTTTACGTCACAAGTCTTTCTAGACTATTGCCAAGCTCAGGGAATTGAAGTCGAACATCCTGTAGCGCATGTTCACACCCAAAATGGGTTAGCAGAATCTCTAATTAAGAGACTGCAATGGATCGCTCGTCCATTATTACTTCAATCCCAGATGCCAGTGAATGCGTGGGGTCATGCAATTTTGCATGCTGCATCTTTAATAAAATTAAGACCCTCTGGAGGTCAGTCATCTTCTCCAATGCAACTAGCACTTGGAGCACCACCAATTGTCTCACATTTGAGAATATTTGGTTGTGCAGTATACGTCCCTATAGCACCACCACAAAGGACAAAGATGGGTCCACAACGTCGCATAGGCATTTATGTTGGGTTTGACACCCCCTCCATAATTAGATTCCTAGAACCCCTTACGGGGGACGTCTTTAAGGCACGTCTAGAAGACTGTGAATTCGATGAAACATCGTTTCCAAGACTAGGCTCACAGACAAAGAAGCCCGAAGCTTCAGAAAGTATCACTTGGGATACAAAAACTTTATGTCACTTTGATCCGCCAACAAGCCAGTGTGAGGAGGAGGTCCTGAAGATTCTCCACATCCAAAACACTGTCCATCTCTTGCCGGACAAATTTACTGACAACCAGAAGATTGTCAAATCACACGTCCCTGCTGCTAACACTCCAACTAGGATTGACATACCGCAAAATGGATGCAATCCGCCTGCAGCAGAAATGGTTGGACCTCTCAAAAAGAGAGGACGACCACCGGGATCCAAGGACCAAGTCCCTCGAAAGAGCAGGACCCTTGGCAATGGTAAACAAATACCACCACAGGATGCTAATTTAAGCCCTGCTACCCCACCTCTCCCAAACTCTCATGAAGAGGAAAAACCGGGAGAAAATGAAGTATCGATACACTATGTACGGACTGGGGAGTATTGGGACAGAAAAAGCACAACAATAGATGACACATTTGCGTGTAATATTGCCATCAACGTCGCGTACTGCGATGATGATATTGAACCACGCTCTCTGACAGAATGTCAAAGCAGAGATGATTGGCCAAAGTGGAAAGCGGCAATAGGAGTGGAGTTGGATTCACTCACCAAACGCAAGGTCTTCGGACCAATAGTCCAGACACCAAAAGGTGTAAAACCTGTGGGTTATAAATGGGTATTTGTTAGAAAACGAAATGAACAGAATGAGATCGTACGCTACAAAGTAAGGCTTATAGCGCATGGTTTTACCCAACGTCCTGGGGTGGATTTTGAAGCCACATACTCCCCGGTCATGGACGCGATCACCTTCCGATTCCTCATTGGCATAACAACACAAGAGGGTTTAGATATGCAACTCATGGACGTGGTTACTGCATACATATATGGCAACCTAGACCGAGACATCTATATGAGATTGCCTGACGGTTATTCTTTGCCTGCAGCACTAAAAGAGAGAGAACGTGACATCTACTCAGTGAAACTGCAAAGATCATTATATGGTCTAAAACAATCTGGAAGGATGTGGTATAACAGACTGAGCGACTTTCTTGCACAGCAAGGATTTAAAAACGACACAGTCTGTCCTTGCATCTTTATAAGAGCAAAGGCAACAGGATTTGTAATTATAGCCGTCTATGTAGACGACTTAAACCTCATCGGATCTCCTGAAGAGATCGCAAAGATTTCTAGAAGCCTGACAGAAACTTTCGAGATGAAAGACCTCGGAAAATCAAAATTCTGTTTAGGCCTTCAGATAGAGCATCTTAAAGATGGGATCCTGTTACACCAGTCAACTTACACATCGAACTTATTGAAAAAGTTTCAGATGGATAAGTGCCACCCCCTCAGCACTCCGATGGTCGTCAGATCATTGGATGTACACAAAGACCCCTTCCGGCCGCTGGAAGAGGGGGAGGAAGTACTAGGCCCCGAAGTGCCTTATTTAAGTGCTATCGGTGCACTCCTTTACCTGGCTAACTGCACTCGCCCTGACATAGCGTTTGCAGTAAACTTACTAGCCAGATATAGTGCTGCACCTACACAGCGGCACTGGGCCGGAGTTAAGCATCTTCTGCGCTACCTCCAAGGGTCCATAGACTTAGGTCTATTCTACAGGAAAGGGGCATCAACTGGTTTAGTTGGTTATGCTGACGCAGGTTACAGGTCCGATCCTCATACAGAGAAGTCTCAGACCGGATACATGTTCACATATGGCGGCACTGCCATATCCTGGAGATCTGTGAAGCAGACCATGACGACCGTCTCATCCACCCACTCAGAGCTACTAGCGATCTTCGAAGCAAGCAAGGAATGCTTCTGGCTACGCTCGGTGATCCAGCACATACTCACCTCCACCGGCCTGACGACCGGCGTTCTTGCACCCACTACACTCCATGAAGACAATGCAGCATGTATAGCCCAGCTACAGGACGGCTACATCAAAGGCGACAAGACGAAGCATATCTCCCCCAAGTTCTTCTGGACGCACGACCTTCAGAAGCAAAAGCAGATTGAGGTACAGAAGATCCAATCATGTAATAACTTGGCGGATTTGCTTACCAAATCCCTGCCTACTAGTATTTTTGAGAAACTTGTATATGGGATTGGGATGAGGAGAGTGAGTAAATGTAAACTGGGTCAGGATGAGAGAACTATGAACTCATAGATACATAGGAGACTAATGTATAGATTCATAGGAAATCTGCAAGCCTGAAGCTTGGTCAGATAAGGGGGAGTCAACTGCAGAGTTGCACTCTTTTCCATTGGCTACAGGTTTTTTCCCACTGGGTTTTCCGTAGTCAAGGTTTTGACGAGGCAACCTCGTTGACTCTGGATCCTGAAGTATCCACCCCTAGACACATCCCCAAAACAGGGGAAGTTATGGGTTAACTGTTCTTTCTTTAACAAGACAGTTACCCTAACTCGGATCCTGAAGAATCCACCTCTTATTTCAATGTTGATTGGATAAGGGGAAGTGTTATGAATAGGCCCATTGGGCCAATTGGGTATCCAACCCACTATTGAAAGTTATAAATACACGGGTAGGGGGCTCTTAACCCTCTACACCTATTCTCCCTAAATTTCCCTTCACAACAAAGATGTATTAATTGCATGTAATTAATAGTTAGGTATGCTTTTTGACTAAGATGAGAAACAAGTTTCACATGGGCTGCAATCGGGTTAGGGTTAAAGGTAATTAAGGTAATTAGTAATTTAGCTAGGGTAATTAGTGACGGTAAAATTTGTAACGAAATTACGATTTTGCCACTACTAGTAAACGTGTCCGAAAAATTACGAAACCATACCCACGTGATCGTATCGACGCGAGGATCGCGAATACAAGATCCGTTCTGGGATTTGAGCTACGGAAATACTAGTTTTTGGCCAAAACATTTAGAAAGCGAGTTTGTGGGTTCTCTATTGATTTGTCTTCCGAAAATTACGAAATTAATGTGGTGAGCCCTATATGGTCATAGAATGTTACCGTAAAAGTTTGAAAACGTTTTGAAGATGTTTGAATAGAAAATAAATTCATTAAGCCAAAACGGTAATAAGTGAAAATGAATTTTTATCATATCTTTTAGAGGTATTTGATGAAACCCGATATTACTAAAATACTTCATAATTAGCTTGATACTTCAGAATATTTTTATAAGAAATTTTTGAAATTGTAAAACTCCTAACAAACCATTATAAAATAGTTTAAAAATTGAAAATACGTGAATAGTTGTATTGGAAAAATACGGACCGTTACATTCACGCATGATGTTAGGCAGTTTCGTTGTAACATTAAACATGATATTAAAATATTTAACATCCACGCAATTAATGCATAAGCAATGAAAAAGAAAATGACTTAGGACTATGGAGATCAGCCAGCCGACACCGAAATAAAAGGAAGTACAGTCCGAAGTTACATCAAAAATTGCATGAAAGAATAAAGTACAACTCGGGAACTTCAGAGAGAAGCCCCTATCTCCATTGTGTACGCCTTCAGCTCCTTTTTGGTGTCCTTCGGTCTTCTTTATACATTTATATCCTCACTTACAAATTTCTCTCAAAAAAAGAAAAATTGCAGGAAATTAAAAGGTGTCGGAAACCTGGCTGATCCCTAAAAAACATAGCCTAATTTGCACATCCACGCAGATAATATATTGAAAACATACAACCACGCAGATAATCAATCACAAGCATGTAAAGATTATAATCTAAATTGTGTGTGACGTGCTAAAAATTTATTTTGAAAAAACTTTTACCTTTGATCCATATTTTAAAGTTTTGTTTACCGCTTTAAGACCCTTTAAAGTTTCTTTTAATTATTTTGGGCTTTTTAGGGCCAAAAATAAAAAGAAGAAAAATTATTTATGTAAATGGTCTAATTTTCTGGCTTTTGGGCCATGAAAACAACTCATTAGGGTTAATTTGGGCCTCCCCCGAAAAATTGGCCCGTTTAGGGTTAGGGTTTCGGAAAACATTAGGGGGGGGGGCCCGCGGCGTGTCGCCGCGCAGAACGCGGCCGCCGTGGCGGCGGCGGGCCGCGGGCACGGGGGCCGCGGCTTCAGGCCGCTGCGGCCTATGGCCGCGGCGTAAAAACGCCGGCGGCGGCGCTTGTGAAGCGCCGCCGTTTCGCCCTACGGGCGTGCGGATTTTTGGATCAAAGGTTGGGGGGTAAAAAACGGATTTTTCGAGTAATTAGATCGCTAAAAAACAGATTTTTATTGTTTTTAGGCATGCAGATCTAAGAAAAATGTGATTTTTTACCGTGTTTTTAAACTTTTTGATCCTAAAACATGCAGATCTAACGTGAAAAGCAAGTTTAGATCTAAAAAGTTTTGATTTTTACCTCTAGATTTGACAAGGGAATCTAGTCGACGTTTGGTGAAGGATGCCCTTCTCGCTCCCCGTTGAGAAGATTACGATCTTCTTGAATCTGAGCGATTGATGGATCTCCTTCCCCGCGAGCCGCCGTCTCCTCCAACGAGCGTGATCGTGCTGATAACGTGTTGTGAAGGGAAAAGTAGGGAAATATGTGTAGAGTGTTAAGAGCCCCCTACCCTTGTATTTATAGCTTTCAATAGTGGGTTGGATACCCAATTGGCCCAATTGACCTATTCATAACAAAAGATAAATAGTAAATAAAGGAAATCATTTGATGAATTTGCACAAAGCGTCCAACATTTTTACCATTTGTAATCTTGAACAAACTCTGCCTTGTTGCGCCTCAAATCCTGGGTTTGCGAGTAAGTAGTCTATATCATTGAGATTTATTAGGAACTTCTGTAAATATGCCCCCGACATAAATCCTTACAAAAATATTGCATCATTATAATAATATGATTTACGATTATACTAAACCATTTTTTGACCCACATCCGTGTCACATTTTATCATGTGTAATATTTTTACAAATTTTTTTTGCCATACTACTGCTAAATTTGATTCTCATTTTAAGCTATCGAATTATTATCAAAACAGTTTTCGAATTTTTAGGATTTTCTTTTGTTTTGAGTGCTTCGGAAGATAATTTTTAGGATTTTTATGAACTTTAGACATGTGAACGTTGCCAAATTATTTCCGAACAAACCATATGATTTTATTGAGGGGTAAAAGGATTCTAAGGTGCCTTCTTAGATTCAATCTAAGAAGGTGCCACCATTCTCCAGAATCTCCACAGCTTTCATATTTTTTTAAATTTTTTTTCATGGGGTTGTTGTTCACTTTATGGATGATCAACATACCAAATTTCAAGGGATTCCGATATCTTTTGAGCCACCATCTACTCCTTGCAACTTCGTGGGTTTTCAGCACGTTTTCAGACCGTTGAAATTGTAAGGGGTAGATGTGGGCTCAAAAAGTATTGGAATCCCTTGAAATTTAGTATGTTGTTCATCCATGATGTGAACAACAACCCCATGAAAAAACATTTTAAAAAAATTTGTGTGAGAAGAGGGAAAATGAGGGCGCCTTAGATCACCCTTTTCCTTTTATTGATGCAAAATTTCATTTTTCGGAATTGCTTATTATAGTGATCTAAAAACAGTATTTGCAAATAAAGAGTAAAGATTGTACTATAGTAGAAAATGTCCTAGATCTACCCACCACTCTTTTTTTCAATTTACTGTGTCTCTTCTTCTCCTCTCTCTCTCTCTCCCCCCCCATCTCCCCTACTTTCCTCTCTCTCTCTCCCCCCACCACGTGGTAGAACATATCCTCTAATTGTTCTTTCTTCACTCATATATTCCTCATGTGAAGGAATTAGGTTCTTTAAAAGAAAAAAAATTAAGCTAAAAATTGGATCATGGGTTCTGTTGGTTTCTTCAGTGTTGTGCTCTTGTTGACGCTTCTCCCCATAAATTTGGTCACTGGAGGTGACATAGTTCATGAGGATGATGAGGCCCCCAAGCAGCCAGGATGCTCAAATAATTTCGTTCTGGTGAGATTTCATCAAAAATTTCTAGCTTATTCTCACCTGGGTAGCTTTCAATTTTCGTCTTCTTGCCCAAAAATCTCAGGTTGTTGGAGTTATGCTGAAATTTTAGTGATGAGTTAGAGCCTTAGAGGTCGTGAAGTGTGGAAAGTCGTTGCTTTTTGATGAACAATTAATTTATGTTTATAATCTAGTGCTGAATATTAAATGCACATTGTTTGATCATTTGTTCCGTTTGGCAAGATCTTAGCTTTTGGGGGGTTTTGTTTTTTAATCTAGTGCTTCATTTGGTAAATTTTTAGTTTTTTTCCCAACTGGGTAAGCTTTCGTTTTCCATTTCGCCTCAGCTTTTTGGGGATTATGGTGAGATTTCTTGATGGTAAGAGCTTGCGAAGTGCAAAATCCGTGCTTCTATTAATAATTGAATTATGCCTAATAATCTTTTATTGAGCTATGAACGCACATTCTTCAACTCATTTTGCTTCTTTTAGTAAGATTGGTATTCTCAATTAATTCTCTTTCTGTTCATGTTTTCTAGTAGAAAGATATCTTCTTTACGGGTTAGCAAAGGATTGGCTTCACTTGATAATCTATCAAAATTGAGAAATGCAGATGAATGGTTTGGTAATCTGTTGTCTCGTTCGCAATAGTGATTGAGCATTTCTAAGAGTTGGCTTCTAGACCTCACTTTTTTTTTTTCAGAAGTTAGAAATTAGAATGACCGAGCTTTGACACAACATGCACATACACACTACTTTAGTTGATTGGGGTTGCCTAAACAATTTAGTACTCTCTCCGTAAGCACGGTATCATATTACATGTTTAACATCATGTTTGAGTAATTTAGTAAAATTGACTTGCTGTGACAATCTGTAAGTTAGTCATGTTTTCATCCGCTATTCCATGATTTGTTCTTTCATTCCCCATTATATATATAACATTGCATATTCTGCTCCCTGTAGCAGCTCTGAGTACCTTTTCTCAAAGTCGTTCTTTTGATATACACATATTAACATGGATCAGCACAAGACTTATCACACAAATCAATTTTTAACCAAAAGTAAAGCTTTGCACACTTCATTATCTCTAACCCATCACTAAAATTTAATTGAAATCCCAAAAGCCTGAGATTTTATATCCAGAGAACGAGAATTGACAAGTGAGGGAGATTTGAGGTGCGGATGTAGGCCCATGTGCCAAACCATGCTAAATCTTGTGTTCTTCTGAATCTTCTTTTCTTTTGTTCTTTGATCATTTGTTCCTTTTAGTAAGATCTTTGCTCCTTGTAAGATCCCATCTTTTGGGGGTTTATGGTGAATTTCTTTGATAATTGGAGGCTATGAAGTTTGCACAATCTTTGTTTCTGATGAGAATTGTCTCCATGTTATAACCTGTTTGATTCGTTGAGTAAATGTTTAGTTTTTCCCAAGTGGGTAAGCTTTCCTTTTTCATTTCGCCTCAGCTTGGGGGACTATGGTGAGATTTCTTAATGGTAAGAGATTGTGAAGCGAAAATCTGTGCTCCTAATGATAATTGAATTATTACTAATATTCTTGTTTTTAGCAATGAATACACATTCTTCCACCCGTTTTGCTTCTTTTTAGTAAGGTATAGAAATTTTCAACTGATTCTCTCTCTTTTCCTGTTTTCTAGTATAAAGATCTCCTCGTTATCGGTTATCAAAGTATTGGCTTCATTCGATAATCTATCTAAATTGAGAAAT
The DNA here is from genome assembly GCA_030789695.1 of Scilla litardierei. Lineage (NCBI taxonomy): Eukaryota > Viridiplantae > Streptophyta > Magnoliopsida > Asparagales > Asparagaceae > Scilla > Scilla litardierei. The sequence continues at coordinate 16,119,381 of CM061135.1, read as the reverse complement.
GCAGATGAAAGGAATGGTAATCTGTTGTAATAGAGTGTTTATAGGTGTTGGCTTTTAGACCTCTCTTTTTTTGATACATCGGACGAAAGACACCTCTTTTTCAGAAGTTAGAAATTAGAATAACAAACATTGACACAACATGCAAAATACATGTTACTTTAATTGATTGGAGTTTGCATTAACAATTTAGTACTCTTTCTAGGCACAATGTTGGATTATATATCTAACATCAAATTTACTTGCTGTGCCTATCCATAATTCATTCCTGTTCTCCTCAGTTGTTCCATGGTTGGTTCTATCATTCTCCATTTTACATGTATTACTGCATGTTCTGCTCACTGTGGCAGATATGAGTACCACTTTTCAGAGTTGTCGCAATGCAACTTTAGGATTCAAGCTAAATATCTGTAGTTAACTGATAACAAAGTGACCAAGTGTTCACGACATTCTAGCTTGCAATGCTGGAGCTCTGGTCAGCTTCTCTCTTCATACATGAATAATGACGATTTTATGCTTTGTATCAGTGCCCGTTTTGTTATTGAGTCCTGAAATAGGCTTCATCAATTTTCAATATTGAAAATCACATCCTGGGAGCTGAACTATGAATTTAGGCGAGGGAGGATGCCCCCCCCCCCCCCCCCCCCCCCCCCCCCCCCTGGTGGTGTTAATAACTGTTCATCCATTCATGTGGTTATTTTTTTTTATTTTTCAGGTTAAAGTTCAAACTTGGATTGGCAACACAGAGGGCAGTGAGTTTGTTGGGGTTGGTGCTCGGTTTGGTCCTCCAATTGTGTCAAAAGAGAAACATGCGAATCGTAGTCAGCTTGCCATATCTGATCCTCCGGAATGTTGTACTACACCAAAAAACAAGGTTCCTTTTGCATGTCATTTGTGCTGCAACTAATTTGAAACTAAACTAGTTTTCTTTCTCATTACACATTTTCATAACGAGAATGATTTCTCCATTTTTAGCTTGTTGGAGAGGTCCTCATAGTACACAGGGGTAAATGCAAGTTTACAACAAAGGCAAGAGTTGCAGAAGCTGCTGGTGCATCTGCTATACTTATTATAAATAACCGAAAAGGTAGCCATATTATATCTTATGCCATGTGTTTATGTTGTAATGTGAAAATGACTGAGCATTATTTTGAAGGATTTCAGGAAAAAAACATCCATATTCATGTCTAAAAAAAGCGAGGATCAAGCATGTCTTAGAGAAACTTCATATATAACTGGAATACTGCTTTCTTAAACAGGCACACTAAAAATGCATTAATTTCTCTAGGCATTTTTGCTATGAGCTGTAGGTCACTTTACCCGACCAAAAATTGGTGTGTCTGACACACAGCAACACACGTGTCCATTTGTGTCCAGCACTTACAAGAGTGTAAACCATTACCTTAAAATGTATAAGTTGAAGTATGCTACTCTTCCTCATCAAAATCTAATTGTTTCATAGATCATTTTACTAACATTAGGTTTTTCCATATATGAATGCCAACCCAGTCCATATTTTTATACAAGTCAGGTATCCTTATTATTGAGTGTTATTTGTAGTAGGGTGTGTGTGTAAAGCAAATCAAGGGATATTATATATATGAGGGGTTAGCTCATTTAGATGCTAATCACCATTTTCCCAAATATCTTTATGGTATCAGAGCCCTAGAAAGAAAAAAACAACAAAACCCTAACCCACGACTGCGCCTCCACCAACTGCGCCTCCACCCGCGGCCAGCGCCCCCCACCGGCGGTCACCCACACTCGCCTCCACCAACCGAAGCCCCCAGAAGCCCCCCCGACACCCGCGTCTCCACCAACAGAAGCCCCCGCACCCGCCGTTGCTTGCGTAGGCCGCCGCCGTTGCTTGCCTGCGCGCGCACGCCGCTGCTTGCGTCGGCCGCCGCAGCCGCCGCCTGCGGTGCAGGCCGCCGCAGCCGCCGCCGGCGTAGGCCGCCGCAGCCGCCTCCGCCACCGGCTGCACAGGCCGCTGCTGCCTGATTCTCTGCTGCCCGCCTCCGCAGCCGCCTTCGTCATTGCTACCCGCTGCCGTTGCTGATTCTCATTTGCTGCTGATTCTCTGCTACTAAGGAGGATCCAAAAAAAACCCTAACCCTAAATCTATGGTCGAGCCATGAAGATGACTCCATAGATTTACAGTTAGGGTATGCCCTAGAAGAAGAAGAAGAGAAGTAGATCTGCGGATCTAAGGAGGAAGAGAGGAGAGATCTGCGGATCTGAGGAGAGATGGGGGACAATCTTACCTCCGCTGACATGAAGGCCTTCATCGGAGAGATAACGAAGCTGCTTGCTTCGAAGGAGTTGGGCTCCTCAAGTGGATCGACGCCTTCCCGTCCCGTGCAGAAGCTGGAATTGATGCCCAATGATGTGAAATTGGAAGGGACGAAGAATTACCTCAGTTGGTCCAGGAGGGTGCTTCTCATTCTGAGGTCGAAGGGGTTAGAAGGCGTCGTTCTGGGTTCATGCAAGGAACCGCTGGACAAGGATGGGGATGATTGGAAAGTCTGGAGCACCACCAACTCACTGGTGGCTGCTTGGTTGATGACATCGATGGTTCCACCCATCGCTGGGATGGTGGAGGCCATAGAGAGTGCTGCGGGGATATGGAGTATGGTGGAGAAAATGTACTCTGGAGCAGGGAATGTGATGCTCATGATGGAGGTTCAGGGCAAGGTGGACACCTTGAAGCAGGGGGAGATGACCATTCTAGCCTACTCTGCGGAGTTGAAAAGGCTTTGGTCAGAGTTAGATCACTATGACCCTATTGATCTGCCTGATCCTAGGAGCGCTGCGATACACAGGAAGTGGGTGGAGCGTAGGCGTGTGACACACTTCCTGAGGAACCTAAATGGAGACTTTGAGGTCAGGAGAGCGAGTATGTGCCACATATCCTCCATCCCATCCCTGGAGGAGGCCATAGCTGCAATGGCACAGGAGGAGACCAGACTGAGGGTTATGAAGGATGAGGGTACTCAGGTCACTCGGGCTGCACTGGCTGTACCGGCAGTGGCAGTAGTGAGCGAGGATCGAGAGTGCTACACATGTGGGGTGAAGGGACACCTGAGCTTCAACTGCCCACAGAAGGGCAGTGGACGAGGACGTGGCACAGGAGGCAGAGGAGGAGGTCGTTGGGGCCGTGGAGGCCGTGGACGAGGTCGCGGTGGCCCACGGGCCAACTTTGCCACAGCTGACAGACGACAGGAGACAGTGATGATCGAGGCCACGCCAGCTGAGGCGTCAGATCTAGAGCAGCGGAGACAGTCCAGGTCTACTACTGAGAGCTCGGAGAGTCATGCAGACCAGACTGGGGATATTGCCTCGCCATTCGGTAACTTTGCCCACTTCGCTCACACAGACTCAGGTAACCGATTAGCCCTTTCATGTAGAGATCATATAGAGTGGATTATTGACTCAGGTGCATCTAGTCATGTGTCAGGAGCATATAGACAATTTTCCACATATAAACCACATACCATTCATGAAACCGTTCAGACAGCTGATGGCACATCCCAACCCATTAGAGGGATTGGTACTATTCAGTGCACTCCCTCCATACGCCTCTCTTCAGTCCTTCACGTCCCATCATTTCCAGTCAACCTCTTATCTATTGGCTCTATTTTTGATGATCTCGACTGTAGCATTATTTTTGACTCTACTCATTGTGTGTTGCAGGAAAGGAAGAATGGGAGGAGGCTTGGGACTGGCGTCAGGCGTGATGGACTGTGGTATCTTGATAGAGCTAGTGGGGATGCTGCACTGGCTGTCGTTGGTGGAGAGAAGGAAAGGGATATACTTTTGTTGCATTGTCAGTTGGGGCACTTGCCCTTTGATATTTTGAGTAAAATGTATCCCGATATTTTGAATGGAGTGAATGAAATGAATTTGACATGTGATGCATGTGAATTTGGAAAACACACTAGGACGTCATATCCTAGTGTAGGGATGAGGAGTGTAGAGAAATTTCATCTTATTCACTCAGATGTTTGGGGGCCCTGCCCAGTGACTTCAGTGAGTGGGTTCAGGTGGTTTATCACCTTCATAGATTGTCATTCTCGAATGACATGGCTTTATATGATGAAAAACAAAGGCGAAGCGTTGAAGTGTTTTCAGGATTTCCATAGAAGTGTCAGGAATATGTATGAGGCCAAGATCCGTGTCTTGAGAACGGATAATGGGACAGAGTATGTAAACAGGGAGTTTGCATCTTACCTATCTGAGAGTGGGATAACTCATCAGACCACTTGCCCCAACACCCCCCAACAGAACGGAGTCGCTGAAAGGAAAAATAGACACTTGTTGGAGGTAACTAGGTCACTCATGCTCACCATGAATGTACCTAAGATATTGTAGAGTGAAGCAGTGATGACAGCCACATATCTTATCAACAGGATGCCTTCACGGATCCTTGGAATGAAGTCTCCATGTGAGATTCTTATGGGAAAGAACACTTTTGTAGTTCCACCAAAAGTGTTCGGATGCACATGCTTTGTGAGGGATCATAGACCTTCTGTGGGGAAGCTGGATGCTCGGGCAATTAAATGCATATTTGTTGGGTATCCTTCAAATCAGAAAGGTTATAGGTGTTGGAGTCCCTCAGAAAGAAGGCTGTTTGTGAGCATGGATGTGACGTTCAGGGAGACTGAACCTTTTTATGGAGGACTGACAGATTCTACATCAGTATTTGATACTGGGGCCTCTCCAAGCACAGGAGGAGCTGGTCGAGAGGGGGAGACTGATGACAGGAGGGTAGTGGTTGGACTTATACCGTGTCCTGTCAGGCCTACTGGTACTGGTCCTGATAGCAGGGAGGAAGAAAGGACCTTGGTGGAAGAGGAGGAAGACAGGTTGTACGGCAGGAAATATAGCAGGAGACAGAAGGATAGTCATGCAGATGGAGAACAGCAAGAAGACATCTTCTCCACTGAAGAACCACTAGCTTCACTGCCCCATGTTGAGATTGATTAGTCTATCACGCCTGCTCGAGTTCCGACTTCCTCACTGCCTTCCTCTCCTACCACGGATGGTAACCTTTCTTCACCTTCCTCTAGTTTAGATCTTCCACTTGCATCTCGTAGGGAGCCTCGTATCAATGCCGGCAGGCCTCCTGTACGGTATGGATATGAGACTGATATTGCTAATCATGTCTCCTATGTCTCTCTTACACCTGCATATAGGGCTATCATTGCATCCTTACAGTCTATCCCTATACCAAGTGATTGGCGAGTGGCAAAGCAACATCCCCAGTGGAAGAAAGCAATGCTTGAAGAACTTGAGGCACTGGAGAAGAACAAGACATGGAGACTTGTCTCACTTCCAGCAGGGAAGAAGGCTGTGGGCTGCAAGTGGGTATTCACAGTAAAGCAAACTGCAGAAGGGAAGGTGGACAGGTACAAGGCGAGGCTGGTTGCCAAGGGCTACAGCCAGACTTATGGGATTGATTATGATGAGACATTTGCCCCAATGGCAAAGATGAGTACTGTGAGAGTACTGATATCCTGTGCAGCGAATTTTGGATGGAAATTGCATCAGTTGGATGTAAAGAATGCCTTCTTGCACGGAGACTTACAGGAGGAGGTATACATGGAGGTTCCACCTGGCTTTGGCACACAACAGACGGTGGGAAAGGTGTGTAGACTGGACAAGTCCTTGTATGGGCTGAAGCAATCTCCAAGGACATGGTTCGACAGGTTCAGGCGTGCAGTCATCACCATGAGCTACACGCAGAGTAATGGTGATCATACTGTATTCTATAGACATTCAGGGCAACGGATCACTCTTTTGGCTGTGTATGTTGATGATATTATTATCACTGGAGATGATGAAGAGAGAATCTCTCACTTGAAGGTGAGGTTGGCGAGAGAATTTGAGGTCAAGGACCTTGGACAGTTGGGATACTTCCTTGGACTGGAGATTGCCAGGTCCAGGAAGGTTATAGTTCTCTCACAGAGAAAGTATGCACTGGATCTCCTGGCTGAGACTGGTATGTTGGGGTGTCATCCAGCAGTTACTCCTATTGATCAGAATCATAGGTTGCATTCACAATCAGGGGAGCCAGTGGACAAAGAGAGGTACCAGAGACTTGTTGGACGCCTCATCTACTTATGCCATACCAGACCTGACATTGCCTATGCTATCAGTGTGGTAAGTAGGTACATGCATGATCCTAGGACTGGACATATGGAGGCAGTCTTCAGGATACTGAGGTATCTGAAGAATAGTCCAGGAAAAGGCATATTATTTGGTAGTCATGGTCACATGAATGTGACAGGCTACTGTGATGCAGATTGGGCCAGTTGCTTGGATGATAGGAGATCGACCTCGGGCTACTGTGTGTTTGTTGGGGGTAACTTGGTCTCTTGGCGCAGCAAGAAGCAGGATTTGGTGGCTCGTTCCACTGCAGAGGCAGAGTATCGTGCTATGGTGCTTAGTACCTGTGAGATGATCTGGTTGAGATCACTTCTACATGAACTACGCCTGCTGAGAGAAGGACCAGTGCAGTTGTTGTGTGATAACAAGTCTGCAATTAATATTGCCAACAACCCAGTGCAACATGATAGAACGAAGCACATAGAGATTGACAGGTTCTTTATTAAAGAGAGACTGGACAAGAAACAGTTGGAGATCTCCTACATTAACTCTGGACAACAACTAGCAGATTGCCTTACGAAGGGGTTGAACTCTAAAGGGGTGGAAGATGCTTGTAACAAGATGGGCATGATAAATATCTTTTGCTCATCTTGAGGGGGAGTATTGAGTGTTATTTGTAGTAGGGTGTGTGTGTAAAGCAAATCAAGGGATATTATATATATGAGGGGTTAGCTCATTTAGATGCTAATCACCATTTTCCCAAATCTCTTTACTTATAATCATAAGATTAGATGTGTTCACATAGCTATGTCCTTGTTCCTGGATGTTGAGCAAATGCCGTGTCCAAGAAGAATTGTTGGTGTCAGAGCACAAAACTCGTGTCGATGTCTGGAGATCAAACTATCATCCACGATATGTCCTATAGATTCTGTGTTGAGCGTCAGCGGAGGCTTAGGACTGTCGGCGATCGCGGTGAGGGAAGAAGACGAGCGGATCACAATCAAGCATAGAGATAGATTGCAACTTTAGGCCGGAAACCAGCCTGAGAAACACCAATAAGCTTTATTACGAAAGAGAGAACAAGTACAAATCTTCTTCCTCAACCAATGAGGAAGCACTCAAATCTCTAAAAAGCTCTCAACACAATCTCTCTAAGTTGGTTCTTAACAACGACGACTCACTCTAAATATCGCAACAACAATCGATCTCCTACCTCAAAAAACCCTCGCCTAAACACCCCTTATATAGCCTAGGGCACAATAGGTGTTCTAATAGAAGAGGAATTCCTATTTGACTAGAACTCCGATTCAAACGGAATTCTAATCCAATCAAAATTCTACATTGGATAGGACACTGCATCCTATGGTCGGTCCCTCTACACTGTCGAACTTCCTGCTAAAGATCAAGTAGACGAAGTGTCGAGCCGAGCTATCCGAAGCTTGGACTGTAGAGTTGCCAAGCTATGAGCCGTCGAACCTCCGACCTGAAAATTTATCTATGTAGAAATCCCTTAGCTCGGAATTCTCGTATCTGACTTGTGCAGAGCTAGTTAGGCGGGATCCAGAACACAAGCGAGCTAGCCTTGCACAAGATAGCATGTATGCACATCTTCAATATTTCTTCGATGACTCAATCGAGCGAACTTTCACAATCTCCACTTTTGCGAGATTTAGGCATTCGTCACACAGAACGGCCTTCAATGCATCACCTCGGTAAGAGTCACCTTGTGTGCCCGTCAACTTGTTCCGGAGAGCTCAATGCCATCATCGGTGCTCACATGGCTCCACCGAGCCGCAATGCCCCAACTGGGGCCGCCGTCGACATCACCTCGAAACAACATTGAGAAAGACCAAGTAAATTTAGCTCTAGATACAACCTTAGTCAACATGTCCGCATGTTTGTCTTCCATTTCGATCTTCAGCAAGTTGATGTCATTATCTTTTTCTATCACATGGTCTCAGACAAAGTGGTACCTCATATCGATATGATTGGTGTGTGCATGGAAGACCTAGTTCTTAGCTAAGTGTACTACACTCACAATGAAGATCATACATTTCTTGCTATACTCCTAGGTTGTCCACCAATTCCATCAGCTAAATCGTCTCCTTCAGCGCTTCAGTCAATGACATGTATTATGCATCCGCAATATACAAGGCCACCGTAGACTAAGGTATACTCCGCCAACAGATCAGAGCTCCTGACAGGGTGAAGACAGCCCGTCATAGTACTCCTTCCATTCAAGGCACATGCAAAGTCGGAATCGACATAGCCTACAACTCGCGAAGCTTCATTACATCGACTATATGTCAATCCAACATTAATGGTGGCATTGATGTGTCTAAGTATCCATTGAATATCTTGCAAATATACTTTCTTCGGACTGTGCATGTATCAGCTCACCATACTAACTGCATGTGATAGGTTAGGTCAGGTACATACCATAGCATACATCAAGGCTCCTATTGTATTGGTATACGGTATGCTCTCTATGAACTTTTTCTCATTGTCGTTTTTCGGGTAATGCTCAGCACAGAGCTTGAAGTGAGGTGCAAACGGAGTAGCTATGGACTGCATACTTTCACAATCAAATCTCTGTATGACAGTCTTCAAATAGCGATTTTGTGAAAGATGAAATATACCTCAACTTCGATCTCTGTAGATCTCCATCCCAAGAATTCTCAATGCTTCGCCTAAGTCCATCTCAAATGCACAACTTAGTTTTGACTTCAGTCTATGTATCTCCACTTTATTTGATGAAGCGATGAACATATCATTAACATAAAGTAAGAGATAGATGAACGACACATCATCCAACCTCCAAAAGAACACGCAATGATTATAGGAGTTACGAACATACTCTTGATTATTCGTCATGAAGCGCTTGAAACACTTATACGACTGTCTAAGTGACTGTTTCAGCTCATAGAGTGATTTCTTCAGCCCACATACAAGCATATCGCCACTCTCGTAGCTCTTCATGCAAAAATATCGTCTTGACATCTAGTTGCACCAGCTCTAGGTCGAGCTGTGCAATTAATGCCAATAGAATTCGAATTGAGCAGTGCTTCACTACCGGAGAGAAGACCTCATTGTGATCGATGCCTTCTATATGTGCATAGCCCTTCGTCACACGACGAGCTTTGTAGCAAACTTCTCCAACTTCGGCTCCGTCCTTGGTGTATACCCACTTACACCCTTTCGCCTTCTTGACCTTAACAAGCTCCACCAGATCTCATGTTTCATTCTTCACCAATGATTCCATCTCATCGTCCATCATTTTCCTTCATCTGTCTGGGTCTTTAGAATGCTCTACATCTCTGAAAGAAGTAGGTATGTCAATACTTACAACGGAGAAAGCAAATGAGACCATCTTAGTGTGTCGTGCAGGTTTTCGTATCTTATGTCTCGGTCTCGTAGCTCAATGGAATCCATCTGTTGTGTGATTTGTGGATACGAGCTATCTCCACCATCCGAGTTTGAACCATCAACATCACTAGTATCTTTCTGATTTGTCTAGAATACATCGTCTGTAGTCTCTGGTGAAGATCGATTATGTAGGATCCCTGAACACTAAGCAACACACTAGAGTGTGTGGATAGTGTATGACAATTAAAAATACTAATTAACATAATTAAGCAAGTGCAGAATAATAATTGTAACACACAAAAACAAAGAGAATACAATTGCAAACACTGTATGTATCCTGGTTCAGATCCCTACACCAGCGATTCTACTCTAGTTCCACCCTTGTAAACCCGAGTTGTGGATTTTATCTAATGCTCCCTAAACAGGGCAACCAAACTCAAAAGAGTACAATCCCTAATCTGGGATACCGAGGAGTAAAGCCTCCAAGGTTACAAGGAGTAAACCCTCCTATGAATGGAGTAAACCCTTCAAGTGGAGTACACCTCCACAATGCTCTTACAACCCAAGAGTTAGGTTAAAACGAAAGTATAAATACAATAACACACTTACATATGCCTTGAATAGATTTACCTATGTGAAGAATGAAGTCATGAAGTGTGAAAAACTGAAGTACTTGATGTAGAGCTTGAATGCACTTGCAAGCTTTCTCCTTGAGCTAGAGTTTCACCATATGAATGGAAGCTCAAAGTAAGAGAAAAGAAAGAGAGAAAGATGAGAATAACTCTTGGATTTGGCTCACAAAATAGCTTTTTCTGTGTATTGGTGTTAGAATCTCCCTCACAACCGGGATTAACTAACTTCTCAAATCGGCACAAAACCCAAGAAAACAAACCTTGAAAATCGCATCCCAACAGCTATAACCAGACAGATTTGCTATGTCATCAGACGCCTGATGTAGTGTTCTCAGACGGTTGTTTAACTGTTCAGATGTCTGGAAACATAACATCAGAAGGGTGACAATGGAGTTGGACTGAAGAAAAATGGTGTCTAATCTCCCAGCAATGAGACGTCTGAAGAAGGATTATCGGACGGCTAGAACACTATTCAGATGTCTGATCATCCTTCATCAGACGGCTGAGAAAATGTGGGTGAGTAGATGGACCACTCTCGGAAAATAAACCCAAAACTCAACCCATTGAATAGCCGTCTGGAGTTCACCAGTCAGACGTCTGATCGACTGTTTAGACGGTTGGCCAATGAGCTTCAGACGGCTAGAAAATGGCTGTCGGAGGAATAATGTATCAGACATGCCAACCGGCTGGTGACTTTAAACCAGACGTCTGATCCTGCTCCAAAGACACTATAAAGAGCGTTTTGGGCTAGGGATCAAATGGGATGGGTTCTAGACTAATTCTATGATGCTCAAAGATGGAAATGATGCATATGAGTATGTGCGCATCTATTCAAGGCTTAACAAATATTCTATAAAGAAAAGCAAAATACATGAAGAACATATAAAATTACACATGAATTCTTAAATCTTCATGCCATGCTTTTGCTCTATAGCCTTGAATCCATCATACCATACCTAATGCGTTTTCTTCTCATCAAGATAATCAATTGTTAATCTGAGACTAAAACATATAGAGTCATTAACAACTACATAATGTGGTGATCATTTTCAAAACAATATTGAGCTTAATGGCCAATATCCAACGATCTCCCTCTTTTTAATGGACACCCATTATGTGAAAATAATAAAAATAAGCATTAAATACATGCTAATGGCTCTCCTACTTATATGCATACCAAATGTAATACCAAATGTAAAACAATAAAGTTGAAAAGCATATAAGTGGCATATGGAAAAACAATGCTCAATGACATACCAATTGCAATTAAATGCAATACTAATTGCAAATTGCACATACAAGTGTGCGGTGCTCAACACAATCCGCCTATTTAGGCGGTTAAATGGGAGGCAGAGCCTTGCCTCCAAGTGCGCGGTGCTCAACGCAATCGCCCCTTGAGGAGGTCAATCAGGAGTCTGATGGGCTCATCACGTATTCGAGGCGGCGCATCAAAGGAGGAGTCGACTCAACCACTTGACACAGGGACGTGTTCGTACCCTCATTAATTGATTTCTATTGTTTTATTAGAAATAAGGGCAAACTTGTAATTTGTGTATTTTCGAAATTGTGTATATTAGGGGGTGCGCCCGGCCGGCCCTAGGGCATGCCAATTTTGAGATTTGAGTTGTCATCCTAGGGAAGAGTGCGGACGTCCTCTTAACGGCGTCTTGGGAGGATGGTTGCCCCTAGAATTGTAACCAAAGTTATCATTTTATCGTGTTTTCTTCAATAAAAGTTCGGATTTGCTTTCGAACATATCAATTTGGTATCAGAGCATTCGATCTATGGCGGCATCAACAAGGGCTAAAGATCGGGGCGAAGCGGGGGAGGAGAAGATCAATAGAGAGATCGTGGAGGTAAAGAGAACCCTAGCGGAGAACGTTGAGTCGATTGCAAAGTTGGGGGCTTCTGTTGATCGGCTCACGACTAAACAAGACAAAACTAACGAAGCCCTCGCGCATATCATCTTTCAACTTTCGATTCTCAATGAAAAGGTGGGGAACGATGGCGCGAACCCTAGTTCTTCAAAAAAGGTCCCACCTTTAGAGAAGGGGAAGGAAAAGGGGGAGTCTGTCGATGAGGGTTTGCTCTCCGACGCCGATGAGTACTTCAAGGATGAGGAGGAAGAGCCATGGAGGGACGAGGAGGTCACGGGATCCCACTAAAGCATCAGAATTGGTCGGTCGAACCCTCGGATGCAACCCAGGGGTCGACCGACCCCTATCGGGGGCTTCCGCCCGCCCCATAATTTGGCAGGCAGGGCCATCCGAACACTGCCCGGCCCACCGGAGGGCCCGTCGGGCCCCTGACACGGCCTGCCAGGGGTCCGACAGGCCGCAGCACCCCCCATGGCAGCCGCCAGAGGTCTTTGACGATGGCGGTGCCCCCTGAACGGCCCTTTTTGGGCTTCCGCTGATCCGTCAAGGGTACGATGCGCACTTTCAAGAGCCCCGCGAGTTTTCTGGACATATGCATAGGGAAGGTTATCAATATGGGGATGAAGGAGGGGGCGGAAATCACATTGACGATGGTGGGGGATCTACGGGGGTGACTTTGGAGCTGGTGAGGGCTGGAAAGATTACGGAGGAAATAGAGGAGGTCCACGAGGGGGCTATGGAGACCGTGGTAGATAGCCACGGGGAGGACATGAGACACATCATGAGAGGTGTCAGCATTATCACCAGCACGGACGCACAGATGGTAGGTCCGACTAGGGTCATTTTGAGGGTGATGGCAGGGTAAGGAAGTTGAAGATGCCCATGTTCGAGGGAGAGGACTCGCATGCGTGGATTTTCAGGGCAGAGAGGTACTTCACTGCTTATCGCATGACAGAGGCACAGAAGCTGGAGGCAGCGCAGCAGCAACCATATGTATGGAGGGGAGAGCCCTAGGCTAGTATCAGTGGTAGGAGAAGTGTCACCATTTCCGCAGTTGGGAGGAGAGCTTAAAGATCTCATTTTGGAGAGGTTTCGAGATCCCTACCTGGAAAACCTTCACGAGCAGTTATTTGCGCTCAGGCATGACGTACCAGTGAGAGAGTATATCGAGAAGTTTGAGACCTTGTCTGGGCAAGTGCACGGGGTCACTGACGAGTCACTGGAGGGCACATTCATGAAGGGCCTGAAGCCTATTATTTGCTCTGGGATTCGACCGTACAAGCCTAAGTGACTGGTAGAGGTCATGGAGATGACGCAGATGGTCGAGGACCACCAGGCCGAGGAGAGGAGAGCTAGGAGCGGGTATGTGGGACAGATGCAGCTTGGAGTTCAGCAGTTACAGGAGGGGTGAAGGCTACCACGGGGACAGATCAGACTGGGAGGGAGAAAGCCAGTGAGAGGAGCAGCGCGCCACCAGCAGGGGGTCAGTTCAGGAGGATGTCCGATGCAGAGATGAGAGAGAAGCGTCAGAAGGGACTCTGCTTCAGGTGCAACGAGGGGTTTACCCCGAGCCATAGATGCGCAGTGCGCAAATTGCAGGTATTGCTGGAGGATGAGGATGAGGACGAGGACACGGAGTTGAGGACGAGGCTATTGAGGAGGACACAGATGTCCGACAGTTAGATGTAGCGGAGGTCTCTCTTAACTCTGTGGTAGGGTTCACACCGAACCATACCATGAAGTTGAGGGAGATATTGGTGAACATGAGGTGATAGTTCTTATCGACAGTGGGGCGATCCACAATTTCATCTCTAGGAGGGTAGTGGAACAGCAGTGGCTACAGCTGGTAGACAGTGGCAGTTTTAGTGTGATAATAGGGACGGACAAGAAGGAGGGCAGCAGGGATGTATGCCGATGACTGGTGCTGACTTTACAATAGATACAGTTAATACCAGCCTTCTTGCCAATAGATTTGGGCAGCATAGATATCATTTTGGGCATGACTTGGCTGCAGACGTTGGGAGAGATGAAGGTGAACTAGAAGCTTCTCAGGATGGAGTTTTAGGAGGACATGAGAGCAGTGATGCTCCAGGGGGACCTAGTCTATGAAGAGTGCTGGTTTTCCTGAAGACCATAGTATGTATCATCCAGGCAGAAGAGGGAGGCTTTCTGGTGGAGCTGCACATGATGGCAGGAGAGGGTGGTGCTGACGCAGGTAGAGAGCAACCGGTCCCACGAGAGGTGCAGTCGATGCTGGAGCAGTTTGGAGATGTTTTTCAGGAGCCACGTGGTCTTCCTCTACATAAGGACTACGAGCACGTCATAGTGTTGCGAGAGGGTATGGCCCCCTATTAGCGTCAGGCCCTATCGCTACCCTCAGACATAGAAGGATGAAATAGAAAGGTTGGTGGCAGAGATGGTTCAGGCGGGTGTCATCCAACCCAGTGTGAGTCACTTATCCAGTCTGATGCCGTTGGTTAAAAAGAAGGATGGGAGCTGGCGCTTTTGCGTAAATTACAGAGCGCTGAACAAGAAAACTGTGCCAGACAAGTTTCCCATTCCGGTGATTGACGTGCTCCTCAACGAGTTACATGGGTCAGCCATATTTTCGAAGATAGACCTCAAATCAGACTACCATCATATCAGAATAAGGAATGATGATGTCCCCAAAACGGCCTTCAGGACACATGAAGGCCACTATGAATTCTTAATCATGCCTTTTGGCTTGACTAACGCACCGGCGACGTTTCAGGCACTGATGAACAATGTATTTCGTCCATACCCGAGGAGATTTGTACTTGTATTCTTTGACGATATCTTGGTATACAGCCGCTCGTTGGAGGAGCACTTGGATTATTTGCAGGTGGTGTTACAGGAGTTACAATACTACCTGCTGTATGAGAATAGGAAGAAGTGCTTATTTGGACAGTCACAGTTAGAGTGCGTGGGCAATGCGGTGTCCACCGAGGGTGTTGCTGCAGACAGGGCGAAGATTGCGACAATGTTTGACTGGCCGCGCCACACCACTCTTAAAGGGGGTTGAGGGGGTTCATAGGCCTCACAGGTTACTACCAGAGATTTGTAGAGGGGGTATGGTACGATCGCGTGGCCACTCACGGAGTTGTTGAAGAAGGATCAGTTCGTGTGGAGCGACGAGACGACACTAACTTTTGAGGCCTTGAAGAACGCCATGACTACCGTGTTAGTGGTTGTGCCCTAGGCCAAATAATTAGACCTTTATGTTATGTCATTTTCATTTATAAAATGTTTCTCTTATTATTGTTATTATTATATTGCTTGCATGTTTCTTTATAATAATGGTTGAATAGTTGTTTTATGCTATTCTAATAACCCCTAGTCATTCATCATTAAAGGTTTAATGAAGAATTAAGATTAGTATGAGTTTGATAGATAATTATGAGATAATTATATGTATGGTGATACAAATCAAACTTATAGGTACTTGTTGGAGAACATGTACTGGATAGACTCGCTATGAGATCGTTACATGGATTAGTGTCATAAATGATCTCATAATAGTTATGTCATTGAATCCTTTGACCTGAGCTCATCACAGTTTCCTACATAAGGAACATCATATTTTGACATAATCAAACGTTATCTTTAATCAGATAATCATAAAGGTTATGATCGAATATGATGTGAATTATGCAGAGGAAAGTGAATGAACAAGATGGAATTTGTCCCTCTCCTATGAGCGATATCTAATGGGCCCCTCGATAAGTAGGACTGAGAAATGCATGGCCGTGCTCAAATGAATGTCATTTGATTTTTATCAGTCTACTTAGAAAGCGAGAAATTAAATGTTTGAACAATATAAGTATGACACTACCCATGACTTATGTTCAAATAAGATATCGTGTGACAAAAGGATTATGACATGTCCTATTGGTTAGGTTAATATCGGACTAACGATATTCATATTAATTGGGTAGTCAAAATGTCTTGCTAGAGGCCAATTATGACTTGTGGGCTTCTAATGAGATTAGGCCCACTGCCAATTTAATATGAGCCTATTGGGTCGCACACAAAGAACGAATTGGATAGGATAGGGTTTAAACATGATTTCGAATATGATTTGAAATTCGTGATAAGGTGAAATATCTTAACCGACAGATATCGTATCTCGTTAAGATATTATCCCTAAGATAGCGTCACGTAACTGAATGTTGTTAATGGGTTAACGTAGGATTCTATATAAGATATAGAATCACGATTTTCAGTTTTATGTTTTTCAATCTATCTCCTCCGTTTTTTGAGAAAAACAAATAGCGAGAGAAACCCTAGTTGCGGAAGAGGAGCTAGCACACTCGCAAGTCCTGTTCGTGACGTTCGCGTGTGGATACTGATTGAGGGTGGTCGTTCGTAGAACAACACCTATAGTCCGACAGATTCAGATCGTCGCAGCACCTACAGTCCGACAGATTCAGATCGTCAGAAAGGTTAGTAATCTATTCGAATTAATTAGAATCGCATGGATCTCTTGGTAGGTTTCTATTTTCCGCTGCGTATAAGTTAGTTGTACTATGATAGAAACTCTAACATACCGTACCAGTGTTGGCGCTGCCAGACTTCTCGAGGCCTTTCGTGGTGGAGGCTGATGCCTCGGGTCATGGACTAGGGGCGGCACTGATGCAGGATCAACGTCATATTGCGTACTACAGCCAGGTGCTGACAGCGAGAGCCAGATTGAAATCAGTTTATGAGAGAGAGCTGATGGCGATAGTCCTGGCTATTATGAAGTGGAGGCCATACTTACTTGGGAGATGCTTCTTAGTGCGCACAGATCAGAGGAGTCTCAGTACTTGTTGGAGCAGTGCATGGTGGCAGAGGAGCACCGAAAGCTGATGGGGTACAGATTCGAAATTGAGTACCGCTCAGGGCCGGAGAATAAGGCTGCTGACGCTCTGTGACGGAGAGATGAAGGTGTTCAGTTGGCGGCTATATCTGTTTTAGTGCTTCTGGACTGGGAGCCATTGCAGAGGGAGGTCGAGGGGAACCAGGAGCTGGCAGACATTCGAGAGGCGCTTCTGCAGGGTTCAACAGATCACCCAGGTTATTCGTTGCAAGATGTCAGATTGGTTTATTGGGGACGCCTGGTGATTACGATGACTTCCACCCACATTCCAGCCATACTTCAAGAGTTCCATTGCAGCGACGTGGGCGGGCATTCCTGGGTCCTCAAGACCTACCAGAGATTGGCCAGAGATATATATTGTCGAGGAATGAAGAAGGACGTCTCAAAGATGGTGGTTGAGTGTGACGCATACCAGCGTTACAAGTATATGGCGATGTCACCGGGGGGTTTACTACTGCCTCTATCCTTGTCTGAGCGAGCCTGAGAGGACCTCCCATGGACTTTATAGACGGGTTGCCAAAGTCTGTGGATTCTCGGTGATTTTTGTTGTGGCAGATCGCCTCAGCAAGTACGCACATTTCATACCGCTCAAGCACCGTTACAGCGCAGTTTCAGTAACAGAGGTCTTCTTGAGGGAGGTCATCCGCTTACATGGGCCACCTAAATCCATTGTCTCTAATAGGGACAATGTCTTTTTGAGCAGATTGTGGCAGGAGCTTTTCAGACTGCAAGGGACAGTTCTGAGGCGGAGTATCGCCTACTATCCGCAGACTGATGGCCAGACGGATGTCGTCAACATGAGCATCGAGACTTACTTACGGTGTTTCATCTCCGAGAGCCCGAAGGAGTGTGTCTGGTGGCTGGCGTGGGCAGAATATTGTTACAATACCTCCTATCACACGGCAACGCAGACAACGCCTTTCAGGATTTTGTACGGTCGGGATCTCCCTCATCTGCTATACTACGGGCAAGAGACGACTTCAGTATCAGATGTGGAGCAATATTTGGCAGAGCGGGACATGATTTTGGAGGAGTTGAAGCTCCATTTGGCCAGAGCTCAGCAGGTCATGAAGGCGAGAGCGGACCTACATCGCCGAGATGTATAGTTCAACGTGGGGGGACATGGTATATCTGAAACTGCGTCCCTACAGGCAGACGTCTCTTGCTTATCGAAGACATAAGAAACACTCTCCCCGGTATTTTGGTCCTTCTGAGGTGGAGGCCAAAGTGGGGCCAGTGGCTTATAGATTGAAGTTGCCCCATGATCTATCATTCATCCAGTGTTTCACGTGTTCCAACTGCGTCAGGCGATTGGAGAGCATACACCTTCTCCTTCGCTCCTGAAGACCTTGACCAAAGATATGAAAGTTTTACTGGAGCCTGAGGAGTTGAAAGGGGTGCGTAAGAGGGGGACTGGACAGCGGGAGATATTGGTGCGATGGAAGGGCTTGCCGGAGTATGAGAGCACTTAGAAGTTGGTGAGCGTCATGTGACATCAGTTTCCAAATTTTCATCTTAAGGATAAGGTGGCTCTTTTTGGGGAGAGTAGTGATGGGCTCATCATGTATTCGAGGTGGCGCACCAAAGGAAGAGTTAGCTCAACCACTTGACTCAGGTACATGTTCACACCCTCATTAATTGATTTCTATTGTTTTATTAGAAATAAGGGCGAACTTGTAATTTGTGTATTTTCGCAATTGGGTATATTACGGGGGTGTGGAGCCGGCCCTAAGGCATGCCAATTTTGAGATTTGAGTCGTCATCTTAAGGAAGAGTGCATACGTCCTCTTAACGGCGTCTTGGGAGGGTGGTTGCCCGAGAATTGTAATCAAAGTTAACATTTTTATCGTGTTTTCTTCAATAAAAGTTTAGATTTGCTTTCGAACCTATCAGAGTCCTCGTCAACTCGTGAGGGAGCAGTAAGTGTACCGAAGTGGGATATGATACCTCTCATAATTTGCCTCAGGTTAGCCGCACGCGTCCTAAACCTGAACTCTTGAGCTCGGAGGTACGACAACTCCTCACGAGCTATCCCGCCTCCCTCGCTTTGGAGGTCGACAATTCTAGCCGCATCAAGGGTGTCTAGATCTTGATGCAAAGAAGGCTCCGACGGCCTAGGCAGATCGGGCAACAAGACAGAGGGCGAAGCCATCAGGGCAACATGTTGAGAAGGAGACGACGACGCGGCCTTACGAGAGCCCGGGTGAGCTGACGGCCTCCTCGACACAGACACAGGGTTGCAAGGCTTGCGAGACCTCCTGACACTGGAGTCGACAACATTCTCTTCTGTTCCCTTGAGGGGATGTGCACCCTCTCAGCTGATGGAGACCGCTTTAGGAGACGACGAATACCCCAGTGATGACGCAAAGTGTTCTAAGGGAGTGTCTTGGGAATCAGTGACATCCGACATGATTTTTGGAGAAATCATCGAATAAGGAAAGAAAGAAGGAAGAAGCAAAGGGCCGGAAAAGGAGATTTACATTTTCCTGTGCAGAAACAGCGATCCCTATGGAAGTCGGAAAACTCGAGTGCAATAGCTAAAGAAGGCAAGGATTTCTTGGGCACAAGTATAGTCAACCGCAAGCCTTCCCCGCTTTTGACTTGCCCTAGGCAGTAACTTGGGCAAAAAAGGCAGGAGTCGATCGTGGCTGTCCTATCCCCACGACCGCGTTCTTCTGCCCCACGTGAAAATAGATCGTGGCCTTTTGGTCTTACGACCGTGCTAAAGTAGATCATGGCTGTTTAACCCGCACGATTGCACTCAACAGATCGCGTCACATCAGCAGCCGCATCCTTTCGAGAAACGGACCTGTCCTATCAGGTTTCGAGAAAGGAGCAGTTATATTTGTTCTGCCTTTTCAGTTTTCAAGAGGTGGTCGCCACGTCGGCAATGATTTTTTCTTTTCCCAGATACCGCCTTAGATGTCACAGTCTAAAGCAAGTTAGACCGATCAGACGAGGTCGGATGGGTCGTATGATGTTCTCCGACTCTTTGGCTTCTCTTTCGGTTTCGTCTTCTCGCCTCTACACGACCGACATTGGAGGCGCACCTCAGGTCGACAGTGTCAAGCTAGAAGACGAGGGACCATTATAGATGACATTAAGATTGTTGGCCCGCCAATGGTGGGACCCAGCCGGGCCTGATAGCTAGGACCTACTATGAGTGGACTCTCGCATTCTCATCAAATGACTACCCGATCTTATCTCGAGAGGTTAGCCTAGCCTAGCCCACGACGACACTCTGCAAGGATGACCTCGACATCTGAGTTTGGCACATCGATAACAAGGCTTTACAAGGCCGACCTTGGCACCCGAGGCCGGCTTCTTAACAACGGATTCTCACAAGGACGGTTTCGACATCCGAGGTGGCTCCTTAGTAGCTACGCTTCATAAGGACGATCTTGGCATCTGATGTCGGCTTCTAAGCAGCTACGCTCTATTGAGACGACATCGACACCCGATGTCGGCTCCTTAGAAGCTACACTCTATACGGAATGACATCAGCATCCGAGGTCAGCTCTTTCAGTCTCATGACCTAGGCATCTGCTCGCATGATCAGCATGTGCGAATAAGGCGACACAATCTCAGGTGGACGGGTCGCTTTCTCTCTAAGCCGTTACCAACGGATAACATTCAATATCCATTCAACACGTGAATAACGACCGACCTAATATGGAGGAACCGACTACGTCGGGAAATTCAGAATCTCCTTATCTATTCTGACGTGGCGTAATCAACCTTCAGCCTTAAAAACAACAGACCATATCCTTCATATCCTTGATGAGACACTAAAGGAGCATCTTGGCCCAACGAAACCATGTCCAGGTTCTCTGTTGCGAAGATTCTCGCATCAATAGCCATTGCGAGATCCTTGCTTCAACAGTAATTGTAGATGACATTAGGACGGGGCCCGCCAATGGTGGGACTCCGCTGAGCCCGACATCTGGAACCTACCATGCGTGGACCTCGTGCATTTTCAACACTTGACTACCCAATCTTAACTCGAGAAGCTAGTCTGGCCAAGCCTACGACAGCACTCTGCAAGGATGAACTCGACATCCAAGGTCGGCAAATCCACACCAAGGCTTTACAAGGACTACATCGGCACACAAAGTTGGCTCCGTAACACCTGATTCTCATAAGGACGACCTCGACACATGAGGTTGGCTCCTTAGCAGCTATGTTTCACAAGGACGACCTCGGCACCAAGGTCGGCTTCTTATCAGATACGCTCTATAAGAATAACCTCGGTATCCGGAGTTGGCTCCTTAGCAGCTATGCTCTATTAGGACGACCTCGGCACCCTAGGTCGGCCCCTTTAGCCTCATGACCTAGGCACATGCCTGCGTGGCAAGATTAGCCCGTGTGAACAAGGTGTCACAACCTTGAGCGGACATGCCGCCTTCTCCGTGGCCATTACCAACGGATAGCATTTTTCAATGCGTGAATAACGACCGGCCCAATCTAAGAGACGGACTATGCCAGAAAATCGAGGATCTTCTTAATTCCCCTGACGTGGCACAGCCAACCCCCAACCTTACAAAAACAGCAGATCATATCCTCAATGAGATACGCTAAATCTTACGCCACAAATCTACACTCAAACCTCCCTCCTCATGCTTGGAACTGACTTAATCTTTAGAGTCGAATTGGGGGGTCACCTTATCCGTTTCTCTGGTGTTCTTTATATCTGTTTCAACCTTTCAGGCACCGAAGGAGCATCTCGACCTGATGAAACCCTGACCAAGTCCTTTGTTGAGAAGATTCTTGTATCAACAGTTGGTGCACGATACTTGTTTCAACCAAGGTTTTAGGTCTCGGTTTCGGTCTCGGTATCGCTCTGGCCAAAATTTAGGTTTCGGTATCGGTATCGTCCGTTTCGGTAGTTTCGGACGTGAGTTTCGGTTGGTCCGTATCGGTAGTTTTAAATACATAAAATTTATCAAACTATCAAATATATAAAATCTAAAATAGCTAAAATTTTGCCAGGCGCACCCACCGTTTTACTTTGCGCACGTACCACTTATTTGCAAGTTTGCCTAATATAGCTTGGAGTTGCTTTGCACACCCACCATTTTGCTTTGCGCACATACCACTTATTTACTAGTTTGCCATAAAATATCTCTAGAGACATACCCGTTATTTACAAGTTTACCATTCAAAATTTAAAAGGCTGTCGCTCTCTCTCTCTCGAACGATTCTCACGGTCCCCCCTTTCACTCTCTCTCTCGGGAGAGGTGCCTCGACAGCGGAGGCAGCAGGCGACGGCGGCGATGCAGCGCGGCGCGGCAGTAGGCGACGGCGGCGATGCATCGCGGCGAGGCAGCAGGCGACGGCGATGGCGCAGCGGCGAGGTAAGTGTCATTTTCTTCTTTTTTTGCTGCTTCTTCTTTTTTTTCTTCTTTCTTCTTGTTTTTTTATTCTTCTTTCTTCCACTTTTGCTGACCGAAACCCTAGGGTTTCGGCCGATACCGATTTTTTGCGTCAGTATCGGACCGGTACTGGGCGGTACCGGTCCGATACGCCCGATACCAAGCGGTATCGGGCGATACCTCAAACCTTGGTTTCAACAATTACAGAACATATCCATAGATCTCACAGTTATGCTTCATCTTTGAAAAGGTCCTTAAACCGTTGATAATTGGATTAGGGTTCAAGACAAACCCAACACTATTTGTTAACTGGGCCCGTTATTTTCTTGTGTCTGGCTGCCAAAGTAGGGGCCGACTCAGCATCAGTTATAGCCAATTTATAGGACATGCACACTTCTTAGTCTATAAATTAAATTGCATATGGGTGCCAGCACCCATCCACCCATCCAAAACATGCGCCCCCAAATCAAAGAAAGAACACACACGGTAGACATTCATGTTACCTGCCGTATACAGTTCTCGCATATGTGTTTAGCTTTTTCAAGAGTTGATTTGAATATATTTCTTTGAGATCAATGGCTTTATATGGAAATGATTGAATTCCCCCCTATGGTGATCCCAAACTCATGTTGCCTCTTGATGGGATATCAGTTCTTGTTGATCATTATCTACTTATACATGATACACCAAATGTCGTATTAGGTTCATATTGTTTGCTTCAGTGTGGGATGGTTGGAAATATATTGGTTTTCATATGCTAGAATTACAGATCTTTTTACACCTCTAAATCTATGTGCAAAGAGCATGAAAATGACATGATGTTGGAGTATCAGTTTTAAGAGATGTTGACAACGATCATCTAATCAAGCAGTCCAAATTTAACTTCTTGATCTCACCACACAAGGAAACTCCTCCTATGCCACATAATATCTATAATTCTCTATTTATATTTCCCTGCAAGCAGCTTGTTATTTATTGCAGAAGTATTTTGCACCTGTAACCATGTTCTATTTTACCTCCCAGTGCATCACATTTTGTTATCCATTGGCTACACATGCATAATTGCAGCCTACTCTAATCTCTATCTTAGTTATTATGATGCATGCTAACATATGTAATTATGACCAAACTTCGATATGTTTGAAACATATCAAATATATGCCGTTTATACACTCCCATTGATTGGTACGTCTTCTAGTGGTTGCATGATTTTCTTGATAAGGTAGTCTACCATGCGGACACTATATGGCCACACACTTATTGTTACTGTTTTTATTACTGGTCATCCTAGCAACGGAACCTGTTCTCCGATCTAATTAGTTTAATTCTTGATCATCTTGCAGAGCTATACAAGATGGTTTGTGATAGCAATGAAACGGATTTAAATATAAACATACCTGCTGTTATGCTGCCACAAGATGCAGGTGCAAGCTTAGAGAGCAATCTGAAGCATGGTGACGCAGGTGAGTTTATGTTTATAGTAGTTATATAGTGATCTGAGAGGGTTATTTTCAATTAATTTGATGGAAAAAGACTATGCTTTTCTCAAATTTCATATTAGATAAACGTACTCATATGATTCTATCTTATGTTACTCATACTGAATGGAGCTAAGAAACTTGTAATTGGGTTCTTCAGCTCTATGTTTCATTGCTTTTGAATTTTAAGTGGAAATTATGTGAACTGAATAAAGGGTTTGCGCACATGAAATCATCGACAATGTAGAACTTTTGTGTTGTCATCTTAGTTCAAGGGTTTCTTAGCAGAAGTTGCTGGTTCATCTGCCATAGTTCCCGAGTTGTCCCAAACTCAAGCTACTACGTAGTGCAATTAATTTATAAGCGCAGGTGGAACAGACTAAGCTTGAATTTTCGAAGAAAAATGTACATTTTATCGAATAAAAGGACCATTGCATCAAAATAGAATTAACTGCCTTTTTCTTGAAGAATCAACAACTTGCAATACCCACTTGGCATGAGCTTTAAATAAAAACACTCAAAATTAAAATGCACAATTCCCTTTTGGAATATTCATGAAACTACATGATGATATATAACATCTAAACATTCTATGTAGATAGTATTTTTCTTTTTAAAAACAAAAATCAGGGATCGGTCGTAAATCTTGAATTTCATAACAGTTCATTATGCACTATATTTAGAACTGTTATGACTAAAAGAATTATATAATTGTTATGAGTATTATAATTTTTAGCAAAGAACATTTCCTGAATGGTTATTACAAAAAGCTCCACTATCTACCAATGCAACCAAATATAATGTATCGCTATCATTATTGCCATCTCACCCTAATTTTGGCCGAAGTTCCAATATCGACGACATGTGGGTATTCCCAATCTCGTTTCTACTCACTAAATAGAAGACATGTATTTTTTCACCTCTTGACTCCATTTCGCTTATGTTAAGATCCATACCCGATTTTAAGATTTACATACCATTGTTCTAAAATCTAATATGAATAATTTAAAATCTTACGTTAAGCTCTCCTGGCAAATCTATTTATAAATTTGAGATACTATGTAAATATCAAAGTATAAGACCATCAATATATTTCCACCAAATGGAAATTCTGTTTTCTTTGTGACTTCTGTAATACACTTATGTATACATTGCACTTGTTATAAGCTTCTAGTCTTATTATACAATTGCTTTGTGTTTTACTGCACTATCATCAATGCCATCACTGTCTTTATGATCGTCGCTGCTTCCATCACTATCATCATCCACATTATTGTTATTGCTAATAATTGTTAGTTTATTGCTATAACCATATCCTAATTTTAAGTGGACTCCCCTCCCCACAATGTATTCACAGTCCATTCACTAATGAAAATCAATGGCGTGTCATATGTTAATTATAGTCATATGTTGACATATATTAGTTGTAATTCCTTTTGATAATGAATACAGTTTACAGATAGGCCCAAGTGTTAATAATTATTTGGAATAACCACTAACATTTATATGATAATGGATGAATGTCATTTACATGATTTTGGCCTATTGATTTTCATCAGTAGAGATAATTTGCATCCATCCTCTTCTTGTGATAGAATTGGTATAATGCAAATAAGCAATCTAATTTGACTTTTCTCGATTTTCACTCTTTAAACAGAAAAGGACAGATTATGGTAATGTAAGAAAATACTTCAATTAGGAAATAAAATTATTTTAATATAATCATTGACTTTACTCGAATAAATGTTTAATATTTCTATATAGAAAATAATTAGATAAATAAATGGAGAATGAACCATAACAAAATTCATTCAAAATATTTTATGCAAAAAGATATTTACAATTACGGATAAGATAAGAAAGACCAAAACGAGAAAATACACTATTAGAACAAGAAAGTTTGAAATATTCGAAACTATAGTAGAAATAAAAGAATATTTACAGTCCAAACTAATTTAATATATGATTAACATGTGGGCTTTAAAAGGGAAAAGTCAATATCAACATGCAATTTATGACTAAGACCACATGTGGAGATTAATTTTGCCATATTCTTTTAGACTACATGATAATTTCAAGAGATTAGGTAAGGAGTGGTTTGTGATTTAAATTTGAAATAGGGAGGAGAATGGGGCTGACATTATGCTGACGCCGGCTTTTGAAAAATCAATTGGTCCTTTTTTTGAAAATTGTTATAGTGATCTTGAACTAAGAGGCATGCTACATGTCAAATTATGAGGAATGACACTTGCCACAATATTAGGAGGAGATTCTCTTACTATTTTTGCTTAGTTACATAGAATAGAAGGGTGTGGTCGACTGGACTTCTTGTCTTGTTGACTATAAAACAAATCCAGCATGAGATCAATCGGACGGTAGTTCATCATGGCTGAATTAGATCATCAGGTCTCCTGGTTAGAGATTATAACCGGTGGCTGTCCGGTCATATGATTGACTATGAGGAATTTGATTAGAGTAACAAGGGTCTGTCTGGCAATGAGCTTATATATCTTAGTTCCTCTCTGCGACTGTGGATTATGGTCTGCTCATTAGCGTCATTGCGTCCTTTAAAAAACGATAAGCAAGTGTGAGTCCAAGACCGGGCTCTTGGTCTATGATTCTAGGGTTGTCCAAAAGGGCATATCGTCTGAGGTCTTGGTCCAATTTTGAATATAAGGTATTTCCACAAGATTATGTAGCCTATGCTGGTCTTACATCATTTTTACCGAGTCATAAAACTTTGGTTAACATGAATTGTTTGTAGTTATTATTGCGGTTCTGAGGGCCTTCAATATTCACTTATCTGTGCTGTAATTCCCTATTGCTCCCAAAAACTTCCACATCTGAATTGTTATGATGGATGGATTGGCCTAAATTTTTTAGAGCCATATTTTTCAGTATATTTGATTTGTTTCATCGGTTATACATGTTTCCATACGTATAGGTTTGTGTATTGACATTTGACGTATGGATCTAGACTTCTATTTCTGAGAATTAATGTTTTAGAATTTTCGCAGTCTCGGTGCAGTTGTACTCTCCAGACCGTCCTCTTGTGGATACTGCAGAGGTGTTTTTGTGGCTTATGGCTGTTGGTACAATCTTGTGTGCATCTTACTGGTCAGCATGGAGTGCCAGGGAAGCATCGATTGAGTACGAAAAATTATTGAAGGTCATTATAAGTGCTCGAGATGTCTTTTCAATCAGTATCTTTGCACTATCTGAATTCTTCCCAAACTAAAATATTCTCGTAACTGATTATAATCCACTTGTCCCAGGATGCACCAGATGATCTACTCAATACCGAATCTGTGGGCGTCAGTGGCGTCGTGGACATCAACACAACATCAGCAGTTCTATTTGTCGTTATCGCATCATGCTTCTTGATCCTACTTTACAAACTCATGTCCTTCTGGTTTGTGGAGCTCTTGGTGGTCCTATTTTGCATTGGTGGAGTAGAGGTGCTCTTCATGTCTTATAATTGATAATTCAATTTCTCAGTCATTGGATTTATGCTAAATCTATTCCTATCTATTTTGCAATCATGCAAACATTCAAAATATAGAATGAGCTTAAACTTATTTAACCCGTATCATGCTGTCATCGGCTGCAAGATATGCATTCAATAATTCTAGACTTGAGTGGAGTATGACGTTCTGGGAAACCCATAAGTTATTCTTCCGGTTAAATACCTTTTTGTATGATAGCCCCCAGGTTGGCTTACCCAGAACTCTAGTATAGAACTTGTCCTGTGATCTGAGCCACTCTCTTACTTTGACATGTAAACAGATGATTAGTGCTAGATATTGTTTTTGTTGATGGAACTCCAAATTTTTAGAGTCGTGGCTATCTCGTTGAATCTTTTTTTCACTCTTCTACTTGCATACACTCGACTTTGGAGTTCGGACCCAAGAGTAAACTAGCATAGTACCATAGCGGCATAGCCAACGCGATTGAAGTGGCTACTTCAATATATGTGTCTAAATACCTAATATGCCTAATAGAATGCAATAGGAGTGATGTGGTGGAAGTGAAAAGATGCTTATGCCCTTTCTGTGTTTGCATTAGACAAAATGCCTTTGTCCTCATTTTCGTGTAAACAATTGGCCGTGTAGAAAATTTTGCATTGGATAACATTAGGAACTAACACATCAATCATTTGGTGTTGATTGGACGTAGCAAGTGCATTAACTTGGGAGGGGATGTTTCGCTGATGGTAGTGGATGTGTTATTGGTTATTTGAAGCATGTTTCACTTAGGATGTGATTTTCCTTCGTTGCGTTTATGACATTCACATGACTGGTATAGTGATGTGAGCATGGTGTGAGAGTGGGTTGTTAGCAGATTGGACATGTATAGTTGTGTGAGTGTGATTTGCAAGTAATTAAGTTGGCACATTGTGCCTTGATTAGATGTAGTATATGGATGTTATATTATTAAGAGTATTTAAAATCTAACATTGATAGTGTATTAATAATAGTATGATAGGGTTTGATTAGAATGTGCGTTTACTGTAGGTCATGATTTTCTCATCCAATGGTTAGGATGAGTGCGAACACGTTCTTATCTACGTATTCATTTATAATAACGTCCGTGGGCATCTGTTACATTTTTTCTCGTGCTCTCTGTATACAGAGTAAGTCATATGAATTCATTAGTGGTAGTTGAAAAAAAATTGGTGCCATATATTCCATGATAATTGTTCAGCAAGAAGGATAGTAGTATTTCGTGATAATGGCTGGTAATGATGTGACACTACCACTGCTGAAAATGTGTTTGGTTTTTTTGATAGATTATTTTTTGATCTGTTGTTCATTGTGTTCTAAATGTGTTTCAAATGAGTAAGTTTGTGTTCTAGGAAGCTGCAGATTTATGAATTGTATACTTATATATAAGCAAACATATTACCCGGCCTGCGCGACAGAATAAGCCAAACTCACATTTTCAGCAGTGGTATTTGGCACATCATTGCTATACATTATCTATGAATAGCTGACACGACTATCCTCACCGGTGAATGATTATCACGGAATATTTGACACCAATCTCCTCCCAAATATCATTGAAGAAGTCATATGACGTGCTACTCATTATTCTAAGAACGAATAACCGTGGAACGGTTGCCTAGATACATTATATATAACCGAACAGATACATAGGCACATATATCACACTCATCCCAACCATTGAATGAGAAGAATATGACCAAAAGTAAACACACATCCTAATCAACTAAAGTAAACACATCCTGATTGATGCGGACTAGGGTTTGTGGAATGGATTTGCGGATTTTATTGATAGAAAATAGGGTTACAAAGGGGATAAATAGCCAATTTTGGGAGAGTTGGCCCCTCTCCTAGCTTTTGCTAAGGGAAAAGCCTAAAACTCTCTTCTAGGATCTCACTGGAGAACTCTAGGAAATGTCAAATGACGGTTAAACAATTTGATGTCCTAACCCTAGCCCACGTCCTCACTTATATAATGTTTAGGCGTGGTGCGTACAACAAAAACAGCAAAACTAATTGTGCATAAAGAAGCTTTTCCAAATCGTCGGTGCGCATAGCAATTACTCCTTCGGTCACTTATGCCTCCTCTCGTACGTGATGACCGTATCACTACTCCCCCAAGAGTTTCACCTTGTTCTCAAGGTGGAAACCAGGAAACTGCTGCAAGATTTGATCATAAGGCTCACAAGTCGCCTCACACTCCGGTAGTTCCGACCAACGGATCAATACCTCATTCGCCCCAGTAGCTCCCGATCGTACGCCTGTAACCTCCTCAGGCTCCAATAATACCTCCATGTCGACTATAAGGGTCGGTGGTAGTGTAGCGGACGCCGCATGATCTCCGATCGCTCGGCGTAATTTGAGACGTGGAAAACTGGATGGATACGAGTAGAAGGGGGTAATCTCAGTCAATAGGCCAACTTGTCAATCCTGGCCTCAATCTCGTAAGGCACATAGTATCTCGCTGCTAGCTTCTCGTTGCGCCGCTGAGCCATCGAGCACTGTCAGTAAGATCGAAGCTTCAGATAAACCGGCTCTCATACTGTAAACTCCACATCCCTGTGATGTGCATCTGCCTTCCCCTTCATGATCTCTGCTGGGCTCGTGACAAATGGCGCTTCAACTCCTCTAGAACCCGATCACGCTCCTCCAACTGCTGCTCCAATCCTGACACTGGGGTGGCTCCTCTGCTGTAGTGGACTAAGTGGGGTGGGTCTCGGCCATAAACAATCCGAAACTGTGTCATCTTCGCAACTGAGTGGCACGAGGTTTTGTACCAGTACTCAGCCCACACCAGCCACCCGGCCCACTTCCTAGGTGTCTCTGTAGCAAAACATCGCAAGTAGGTCTCCACACTCCGATTTTCCAATTTAGTCTATCCATCCGTCTGCGGGTGGTAGGCGGTACTCCCTGAAGTGTTGTACCCTGTAGCCAGAACGTGTCTCTCCAGAAGGTGCTCAGAAACACCTTATCCCTGTCCGACACGATAGAACGAGGATATCCATGCAGCCGGACCACCTCCCTCAAGAAAATGACTGCCACTGATGCTGCAGTAAATGGATGTCGAAGTGGAATAAAGTGGCTGTATTTGCTGAGGCGGTCAACCACAACAAATATCGTAGTGTAGCCCTCTGAGCGTGGTAACCCCTCTACAAAGTCCATCAAGATGTCCTCCCACACCCTCTCCGGTAAATCCAAGTGCTGTAAAAGGCCTGTTGGTGATGTCGCCTGATACTTGTGACGCTGGCACACGTCACACTCCGATACTAACTGCGCGACATCCTTCTTCATGCCCGGCCAATAGAGCTCTTGAGCCATCCGTTGATATATTTGATATCTCCCTGGGTGACCTCCCACGATACTATTGTGAAACTCTTGGAAAAGAATGGGGATGTGTGCAGACGTATGGGGAATCACCAGCCTCCCCTTGTACAGAAGTGTCCGCCCATCCAATATGTAACCCGGAAAGTCTCCTGATCCATGGGTGATGGCCTCCCTGATCTGTCGTAGCCCGTCGTCCGCCTCGATCTTTGCTCGCAAGGCGTCACTCCCCAACATCACCGGGATAGAAAGAGATACCACATGTACCCCCTCATCTCGTCGTGAAAGCGCACTTGCTGCCTTGTTGTCCGTGCCGGGCTTGTAGTGAATCTCGAATTTGTAACCGCTCAGCTTGGACAACCACCTCTGGTGTTCCTCGGCCACCATGCGTTGCTCGGAGGTACTTTAGACTCCGCTGGTCTGTCCGTACTACGAACTCTCTCCCTAAAAGGTATGGCCGACACTTTTGTATTGATAGCACTATAGCTATCAACTCTCTCTCATAAACGGACTTCAGCCTGGCCCTGGCTGATAAGACCTGACTGAAGTAGGCGATCGGCCTCTGCTTCTGCATCAGCACGGCCCTTAACCCAAAGCCCGAAGCGTCAGACTCCACCACGAACCGCTTCTCGAAATTCGGGAGTGCTAACACTGGCACTGTCGTCATCGCATCCTTGAGGGCCTGGAATGCCCTCGTCGCCTCCCCCAGCAGAAACTGTCCTTCAATTTTTCGGTAAGGGGCCACACCAAGGTGCCGTACCTCTTTACAAACCTCCAATAATAGCACGTGAGCCCCAGGAATCCCTGTAGAGCTTGTAACGTCCTCGGCTGCGGCCAATCCAACATAGCTGGGCCGCCACTCCCTCCGCTGAGACAATGTGACCAAGGTACTCCACCTGCGTCTGTTCGAACAGGCGCTTCTTCCGGTTGTCCTGTAGCTGGTGGTCCTCCAGCTCTCGCAAGATGATCTCCAGATGGCCCAAGTGATCCTGCATTGAACCAATGTATACTAAAATGTCATCAAAGAAGACCAAGACGAATCTCCGAAGATAAGGCCCGAAGACCTTATTCATCAACTACTGGAAGGTGGCGTTGCGTTCATCAGCCCAAAAGACATGACGAGGAACTCGTAGTGGCCTTTGTGAGTCCTGAAGACCGTTTTCTGCACATCCTCCTTCCTCATACGGATCTGGTGGTATTCAGACTTTAGGTCAATCTTCGAGAAGACCACCGCCCAGTGTAGCTAATCCAGCAGCTCGTCGATCACAGGGATATGAAATTTGTCTGGTACATTTTCCTTATATAGAGCCCGTTAATCGACGCAGAATCTCCAACTGCCGTCCTTCTTCTTTACCAGCAATACTGGACTAGAAAAAGGGCTCGCACTAGGTTGTATGACCCCCGCCTGCAGCATCTCCTAAACCAGCTTCTCGATCTCGTCCTTCTGCACCTGCAGATATCGGTACGGGCGCACACTAATGGGAGACACCCACTCCTTAAGCACAATAGCGCGCTCATGATCCCTCAGCGGTGGAAGGCCGCTGGGTGGCTGGAGCACGCCCTCAAATCCCTGCAACAGTCGTTCTACTTCCAGTGGTACCACTGTCATGTCCTCTGTCCCCTCAGGAACCAACCCCATAGCTCGATCAGGAATTCACCTCCCTCGGTCTGAAGTGTCTTCGCCATAGTCTTGTAAGACACCGACGAACAACACAAACTCAAGTTGCCCAGCAGCACTATCTTCCACCCTCTACCCGAAACTCCATCCGCAGCAGTTTCCAGTTAAACTTCGTCTCTCCCAGCGACTGCATCCTCAGAATCAAGTCGACGTTGTCAAGGTCAAGGGCAAGAAGTCACCTGTGATCAGCACCTCATGTATGGACACCGTCAACTCCCGATAGATGCCTCTACTATGCTCCACTGTACCGGTCCGCAACATGACCCCGAAGCCATCTGTCTCGGTGAGCTGGATCCCCTGTCCCTCAATCATCCTCGGGGATACGAAGTTGTGGGTGGTCTCACTGTCTATCAGGATCACCACGTCCATGTCTCGCACTCTACCAGCCAGCTTCATAGTGTGGACTCGTGTAAGTCCCGCTATGGAGCTGAGTGAGACCTCAGCAGCCTCCAGGAGCAGGGGTTCGATGTCCTCCTCGTGCTCTGCCGCACACTCCTCTGCTCGCTCCTCCAACTCCTCAGCGTACACCTCATATACCTGCAAGGCCTGGTTGCGGCATCTGTGCCCCGGGGTAAACCTCTCATCGCACTTGAAGCACAACCCCTTTGCCCTACAGTCCCGCATCTCAGCATCTGGCATCCTCTTGTAAGGCCCCGACCTCACATCTCCTGGTCTCCCTCCGCCTGCCGGTGCCCCTCCTGCAGCACCGGGCTGTCCCCCTGGAACAGTTTGTGGTCGGAAAAACTACACTCCAAACGCCCCTTTGACACGGTGCTCCTCCGCCAACCTGTCCTCGACCGTCTGCGCCAGCTCCATCTGCTTCGCAAGTCCCCGAGGTCCGAGAGTGTAGAGTTCAGACCTAATGGCAGGATTCAATCCGTCCATGAAAAAACCCCTCTAAGGACTCTGCAGGCATCCTACGCACCATACTAGTAAGTACCTCGTACTGCTTGATGTAGTCGCGCATCGTCCCGACCTGCTTCAAGGCATGCAGCTGCTCATAAGATCCACCCGCCTGGGAATCTCGGAATCGGTGTAGTAATGCCTCTTTGAACCCGTCCCAGGTCCTCAGAGGCCTCTGTTGCTCCTTCCAGAGCCTCTCCCTCAAAAGAGTGCGACCGCCCGCAACCTCTCTACCTTTGTCAGCCTCACCATCTCAAAATACCTCTCTGCCTTGTAGATCCATCCCGTGGTATCACTACCCTCGAATAGAGGCATCTTGAGCTTTCGTATGCGGTCATCCGCACGTGGATCTCCTCCGTCGACACGATCCAGCTGCTGTTGGTGATGGTGGTTTTCAAATCTGGCTCCTCCATGTCTCCACAGCCTGTCATCCCTCCTATATCGCTCCTTATCCTCCTCATATGCATCCTCATGAAAGTGATCGGACTCCTCATCCTCCGGTTCATGTCTCACAGCTCGCCTTCGCCTTCCCGGGTCCCATCACTC
Source organism: Scilla litardierei (assembly GCA_030789695.1). Classification (NCBI taxonomy): domain Eukaryota; kingdom Viridiplantae; phylum Streptophyta; class Magnoliopsida; order Asparagales; family Asparagaceae; genus Scilla; species Scilla litardierei. Next base: position 16,085,721 of record CM061135.1, on the reverse strand, counting down.
TCATCGGAATACTCCAGATCTTGCGCACCCCGTGCGTCCCTTTCGGTCACCGCCACTCCCCTGCGATACGCAGGAGATCCTTGTAGCCCGCACGGCCCGTCAATGGCCCGCGGGAGCCATGGCGGGCCCGCCCATCATCAGAGACCCCCAGGTGTGGTCGCCCAACCTCGGCGGCCCCCTTGCGGGGTCGCCTGATCTCCGCGGCCCCCCTGCGGGGCCGTCTACTGTCGACGGCCCCCAGGCTGGCCGCTAGGGGGTCGGCAGCCCCCCGACGGCCCCTAGGGTTGTCGCATGCACGCGTCGTCGTTGCCGTGTCAGTTGCTCCTCCTCGAAACTCTCCCCTAGGGTTTTGGAGAGATCCTCCTGCCATTCGTCGTCGTCGAGATCCAGATCTGGATCTACTTCTTCCAAGATCACCCCCTCTTGATTGGGGATCATCGACGTCTTCCCTTTCGTTGCCTGGATCTCCTTCGCTCTCAGATCTAATTGGTGATTCAGATCTGAGGTTGCTCCTTTCTTCGATTGCGAAATTTGAGGCGCGATTAGGTTTTGTGCCGTAAAGTGGGTGAGCATCTCCTTCACTGTTCCAAGCTGTTGTTGAGCTTCGTTCCGAAGTCATCGATCTTCTCGTTGAGTTTTGCCGCCTCCTTCTTTCTCTCGTCGATTTTCGCATCTAGTCTTTCCTCCAAAGATTTTGTCGTGAATGATCTTGTCGCTGCCATTGGATCCGAGCTCTGATACCAATTTGATGCAGACTAGGGTTTGTGGAATGGATTTGTGGATTTTATAGATAGAAAATAGGGTTACAAAGGGGATAAATAGCCAACTTTGATAGAGTTGGCATCTCTCCTAGCTTTTGCTAAGGGAAAAGCCTAAAACTCTCTTCTAGGATCTCACTGGAGAACTCTAGAAAATGTCTAATGACGGCTAAACAATTCGATGCCCTAACCATAGTCCACGCTCTCACTTATATAATGTTTAGACGTGGTGCGTACATCAAAAACAGCAAAACTAATTGTGCATAAAGAAGCTTTTCCATATCGTCGGTGCGCATAGCAATTACCACTTCGGCCTCGTACTCCTCCTCTCGTATGTGATGACCGTATCACTAATCAACACCATTATGTTATTTCAATATTATATCAATATTAGATTTTAAATGCTTTGAATAGAATAACATCCATCTAATCAAGTAATGGTAGGTGCTAGCTTAACTACTCACACATCATAATCATCCTAACATACATGTCCCATTTACTGACTTACCCACTCTCACACCATGTTCACAGCACTATAATATTTACATGAATGTCATAAAAGCAATAAAGAAAAATCACATCCTAAATAAATCATGATTCAAAGAACCATTAACATCGCCACCATCAATATTGACACGTCCCGTCCCAATTTTTTGGCACTTCTCTACGTCCATTTATTACTAAATGACTGATGCATTCATTCGTGGTGTCATCCAACGTATTTTTTTGTGACCAGGCAACTATTCATGTGAAAATGTAGACAACAGGCATTTTGCCTAATGCCAACACAGAAAGGGCATAATCGTATTTTCACTTTCGTTTCGCCACTCCTACTACATTCTATGATGTATATTAGATTTATCCTTCTAGGAGGAAAATTGTGCATGAACCTTCTCCCATTCCAATAATCGTGTTCGGCTTCAAAGCTCTTACCTTGAAGTTGAAGGACATGGTTGCATGCTTGGGTTGCACATCCCTGTATATTTCATGTAAATATGATCACTGTTTTCCTTAATTGGTGAGAGCACATCCTTTTTTTTCCTATCATTTTCAGTGGAAGATAATCAAATAAACTAGCATAACTGGACATTTTCTATGGAGACATAATATTAAGATATACGTCATGTGGGGTATAGTGGATGGCTTCAAAGTTTTAGCTGTAGTATGTATCTTTCACATGTGACCCTTGGGATAAGTCAGTTATCGATATGTTGCTTGTTCTGTTAGTAACTTATTTTCTTTTCTTCATCAGGGGCTACAAACATGCGTGGTCGCATTGCTGTCACGGTATGCTAATCTTATCTGCATTATACCTTCTGCTCTCTTACGTCAAGTCTAAGATGATACACAATGCTGCTTCATTGATATATATGATCATTTATCATAATTCATAGTTGAGGCATGTTTACGTTATTTCCATGGGATAAAAACATTTCATATTTTCTGGCATTTTTAAAATTGTGTGTGCAATATATGAGCCTACCTATGTTTCCTAAGGAAAATTCGCATGCAAAGGTCATAGCTTTGCTTTTGGGAATGTGAGATAGGGCCCAGCAAGCTTCAATCGTTTGTTTGACAATTATGATTAATAGAGTCAAGGCTGGATATATGCCCACACTGGATATTGATTTTTTTTTAAATTTTATATAAAATCTTAGACTTTTTATGTAATATCTATTTACTTTTAAGTAGACGTCGTTATAAAAACAGTTCGGTAAGGTTTTGGAATTGATATAAGAGGTCCAAGGTTCAAGTCTTTTGCTTCATATGACCTCTTTGTTTTAACCATTTTCACACATCAATAGACAAACCAACTAAAAGATTTTAATTCTGATTTTAGTACTGCGAGAAGGATGAACATTAAATTCTGATTTTCTGATGCTAGGAAAAAAATTAACATATAGATGTGATTTTTCTTTTAAGTTTCATCTTTCAACACATTATTATAGTACCTATCTATAATCATATGTATCTAAAAAACTTGTTTTACATAATTTAGAGTTTAGTTCCGCAGTTAAACCATACATATCTATGCATTTTACGGGACGGCCTACTGTTATTTAATTATATCCACATCGAGAGGAAAAAAATGCCTTTGCAACTGTTTCTGACACACATTTGAAACTGAAAGTGTACTCTATGAATTCTTTTATGGAACGTCTAAAATGGTTCATAAGAAAAAATATCCAAATATTTTAGGGAGATCTTGTGTAAGCATCTAGAAGTAACAAAACAAAATAAATTATTAGTACAAAACAAAAACAAACTATTTATAATAGCGGCATACAGTTGATGTGTTTAAGCAATTTTTTGTGGCAAGGTAAAAAGGGTGGACAGTCATCATGCTCTCAATCCGCAACGTGCAAAGCAACAATCATTAGGGGTATCCGGTCCTGGACCCAATCCAAACCCCCTATGATGCGTACGTTTACTACAGATCAAGAGAGGAGTGATCAGATTTCTAACTTCTTATTGTTTACCTGAGTGAGATCTTCTCAGTATTTATTCCAGGTCCGTGGACGGTTCTAATTTCCTCGATTTGGGGGCAAGAGGATCTCGGAGGGGATTTGACCGTTGTGGTTTTTAGCAACCGAATTTTATATGTCGGCCCACTGGTTGTTCTCCAGCATATCCTCTTTCCTATACTAAATTTAGCCCTAGCTTGGGCCTATTTGCGGATTACCTTTAATTCTCCATCAGTTTGGGCTCAGGGCCCCAAGCATAAAATTGGGTATTTACTTGCCAATGGGGTTTATGGTATTTTTTTTACACATATTACATGATGTACATGCATGGAAGTTGCAAAATGTATACATTTTAGATCTTGCATAAGTTGACCCATATTTTGAATCTAAACAGTTAAAAAGTATTTTGGCATTGGGGCTAGTGGTCCTGTCACTATTTCGTGATCAGAACAGAATAAGAGGAGTGGTTTACCATTTGGATGAGTGGTTTCACTGTTTGTGTGTCCTTTTCTTTTCTTTCCCCTTGTTGTAGTCGAACACGGTTTTTGGGCATTTTCTTTTGTTTTCGGGAGGGGGATGTGGAAGAAGGGAAGGGATTGGAGGGCTTTGATTGCAACATCTCATATTCTTCATCTTAGCAAGTTTAGAGCATGCTGATGTCAATTATATGGTGTCTTTAAAAACAATACAAAATTTAATATCAGAGGAAACTCAACCTTGAAGCCTTTGTAATATCTACTCTGTAACTTAAATTATACATTGGTTAGATTAGGAGGCAATCTGTTGTAGATGCCATTTGACTGACTGTTAGAACATGAAACAAGATCGAGAGGGTAACCCACAACTAATGATTTAAGTGAAGCTATAATTAGTAACTGAAACCATATCTAACTCAAAGCTTTAGCTAATGGGTAGATGCCAAATTCTTAATTTATGGTCTTCAACTTATTTCCATTTTTAAATATGAGATTTTTCTTCTCAACATCCCCCCAAACTTTAGTTGGGATTCTTGAGTATCGATATTGGAATTTTTTAAAGATATGAACAGTGTTCTAAATATCGGATATCGGTCGTGTATCGGCCTAGGAAATTTGATATCGGATTGCGGATATCGGGGATATATCGGGGATATTGACTAAATATCGAAATGTCATATCGGATGCTTAAATAATGACATATGCAAGTATAGATGTATCTAAGAAGATATAAACTATACTAACTCAAATAAAAGTATGTTTTGGTTATACTTCTCTAGCTAAACATGAATATCGGGGATATTGACTAAATATCGGAGTGTAATATCAGAAGCTAAAAAATGATGTCCAATAAAAGCATAGATGTAATCTAAGAAAATATAAACTATAGAAACTCAAATAAAAGTATGTTTTGGATATACTTATCTCATTAAACGTGAACACTGATCATCCACTTGGTGGAATATTTCTTTAAGGGGTCACGAGGATCAATATTATTCAAATGGACACAATAGTAATAGCTCAAATAAACAACTTCCTATATTATTCATGTGGATCAATATTACCAGTATGAAAATGAAAATAAAAAAACTGAAAAAATGTAAAATGTAAAAAAGGAAAATAATACTCACCTTGATCGAAAAACTCTCTTGAGAAGAACAAACGCTGGATTGAAAAAAACTGAAAACTGAAAAAAAATCAGAAAATGAAAAAATTGAAAAAAATGAAAAAGGTAATGAATACTAAGTAGTAAGTACTAACCTTGATAAAAAAACCCCTTACGAAGCTCGAACGTCGGATGTCAAAGCTCGATTGATAGAAAAAACCCAAAACTGGAAGGAAAAAAATGAAATAATGAAAAAAATAGGGCTCGACTATTCACCTTGATCGGAAAACACTTCCATGCAAAGATTGAATGTCAGACGCCGAATCTCAATCGATTGTCGGCGGAAATTTTCGTCGGACGGAGGTGAGTGGAGCGACGTGATTAGAACTAGGGCAAAGCAGTGGTTATCTCTCAAATATCTTGATGCCTCGTCGTCTTAAGTAAATGATTGGGTCAGGTGACTCGGGTCAGATCCACTTTTAAGTGGGCCGACCTGCTAACTTTGGTTTTTAAAAACTGTGAATTGCGGCCGATATTTCAAAGTGATATATCGGTCGCAATATCGGTCGCAACTCGATATTTCCCCAAATATCGGAAACCGCGATATATAAGCCCATATCGTATCGGCCTGGTGATAAAATCGATATTGCGGTCGATATATCGAATATCGGTCCAATATTTAGAACACTGGATATGAATATGGTTCATATTGATTCGGATACGGGTTAGGTCATTACAAATAAACAGAAACTTATTATACCGGATTATATGACATGATGAAACATGTGAATGAACAATATTATAAGATAGAAATCCATTATGGAATTACAAGACATGATGAAACCTATGAACGAATGTGATTACAAGACGGAAGGTCATTACTGGATTTAGCTATGATACCCTAGCTATGATACCATGTTAGAACATGAAACAAGATTGAAAGGGTGACCAACAACTCATAATATAAATGAAGCTATACTTGGTAAGGGAAACTGTCAAACTATATCTAACCCAAAATATTAAGCCATAGAGAAAGGTTTCAGCCGAAATCTATAGGTTTCAGCCGTTTCATATCAGTTTCCGAGGGAACCGCTACGAAACTGGGTTATAAAATCAGTATCGGACAGTTTCGGGTGAAATTGTCGTGTTTCGATCGGTTTCGACCGAAACATGACTGTGTAAGATACCGAGATGGAGGGAGAAAAATTAAAAAGAGAGAGAAGCAGTAACAACATCGGTAACATCAAAAAACAAGAAGAAGAAGAAGAAGAGGAATGTGAAAATGAAGGAGAGAGACGGGAACTCTTATGATGATGTGGGAAAAATAAAAAAAGAAGAGCAGCAGCAGCAGCAGCAACATCGGCAACATTCAAAAAAGAAGAGGAAGAAGAAGAGGAGGAGGAAGAGAGAGAGGGGGAGGGGAACTCTTATGATGATGGGGAAAAAAATTAAAAAAGAGAAGCAGCAACAGCAACATCGGCAACATCCAAAAAAGAAGACAAAGAAGAGGAAGAGGACGTAGAAGAGGAGAGAACTTACCGGGCAGGAACCGTCAGTTTCCAATCTGTCCGCCGCTCTTCAAATTTTTTCGCACCGCCCGCCGCTCTACAAGAAGAGAGAAGGGAACATGTCGGTGAGCGGCTTGGAGGTTCACGTGTGTTTATGTGGGTGAGTGGCTACTATTCACTTTACACGTTTACATAGTTCATTTTTTATAAGTTTGTCAGTCTTTTATAATTTTAATGGTAAACTTGTAAATAAATGAAATATGTTTAGCAAAATGTGCATGTGAATAGCAACACTAAGTAGTGGATATGGATATGGATATTCACATTCTACACTATGCTAAACATATTCCGTTTTATTTACAAGTTTGTCATATTCTTTTGGACGAGAAAGTGTATTTATAAAAATGTGTAATGTGAATAGTAGATTTTAACTAATATTGTTACAAATTATCTTTATAGGTAGAAATTATCTTATTAGTTACTAATTATCTTATTATTTTACAATTATCTTATTAGCTAAGTTACAAATATTGTTAGTTACGGGCGAAACCGAAACCGAAACCATCAAAACAAACGAAACCGGACCAAAACCTAAAATTTCTGGAAGACCGAAACCGAAACCGAGACCATTGGGTTAAGCTGATGGGTATAGGCTCAATTTCTAATTTATTGATATTGATTTCATATCATGTTTTCTTGGTGTACATTTCTATTATGATGTTTGGCTTTTTTGCAAATGTATGACATTATTGGATTATTTGGTTTGTTGTAATGGAACTGCAACAAATGTTGCATGTAGCAAATACTGCTGGAGGCAGTAGTTGCATGGAAGTAATCTTCAAAGCTTTTGTCTAGCTTACCCAATGCAATATTTGTTCCATTGAAACTATTAGCAATTGAAAATGATAGTTGCTCTGATGTGAAAAGTAATTATGACTAAAAGAGTGATTTAATGGTAGTTTGGAAATCTAAAAAAAATCTCAGTTGTTGAGATAACCACTTTTTGGTGCAAAGAGCTGCATCATGTGGTGTATCGATTTTGGCCATGATTTGTTAATTTTTTTTACATTTTGAAGTTCTGCTTATCGATTTTATATACCATGCTGCTAAGCAAATGCATGTGGTAGGAGTTCTTTTGCAGCAAAAGCTACTACAACTCAATTTCCACCTAATCACACCACATCTACATGAGCAGATGAACCTAAAATTGCTTTTATATGTCACAATGTTTTTTTGGTGCCGACGAGAATTGAACTAATTTGATTTTATCCATGAAGGTGCTATGATTTATGATATGATGTGGAATGATTCCAAAATAAAATATATTGTGATGCGACTAGGGGGGTTGGCAATTCAGTAATATTTATGATCCAGTGGCATTTTTGATAATTTTGGGCAGGCGATGTATTTCTGTAATATTTGTAATGCTGAACAAATCAGCCACTATAATTAGATGACTGCTAGGGTTTGGGGATTAGATGCGGAATTTGTGAAAGATAACCACTATGAGGTTGATTATAACCCTAGTTTGTGTGGAGCCATGTCTTTCTCTCGAATCAAAGGCTATGAGAATGGCCTCCTCTCGTAAGAGGTCACCTATCTTATTTTCCTTGTTGAAATTCAATAAAATCCCACCTTTTCTCCCAAATCCATTAAAAATCCTAAATTTATTCTCAAATCTCATCTAAATCGCATCAAATTAGGACCAGAGTAAGATCTTGATGGTGCCAACGAGAAACGTAGAAGCTTTGAAAGAGAAATTCAATGCCGAAGTGAAATGATTGAAGAAAACATGGAGGAGATGAGAACGTCAATCGCTTCAATTGAATCTGTAGTGAAATCATCAATCGAATCCGGGATAAAGGCGTCAATGGATGCCCTAATGGAGAAGATTTTGGCGATCGATCGTCATCCACTACCCAAGAAAGAGACAATGAAACCAGATCTGTACTACGACGAAGACAACCGCTCAGATCCAAGACGAAAGATGTGAACTTTGACGAAGGAAAAGGATAAATTCGATGACTTTACGAAAGATCAATCCTCGTATGATGTGGATCTGAGGCGAAATGTGAAATTTTTCATCGACAATGAGGGGAAGATCCATCCGAAAAGGGGTCTGACACCTGATCGATGTTGACGACTGCGAAACATATCTATGGCAAAAGATGCCGCATTTGAACCCGTAAAAGTTGAAAAAATATCAACTTCGAGACAGGTCTGCATCCAAACAACGAGGAACCGCACGAGAAAGAAAACCCTCCCAAAAATCCATGGGGGTGTGACAAGGGTAGGCGAGCCATGTGATAGCCGTCATGGGCACCATGTCCCCCTGGGCAGGCTGCTCAGGTGCCAAAGGTTCCATTGCAGGCTACCAAGTGCATGGCAAGCCCCGGCATGGCCGTGAGGTTCTCAGGCGACTTTCTCGGGCATAGGCGATCCTTGGCAGGGTTGCCTGGGGCCTCTCGGCCCATGGGCACCCCGCCAGGGCCCATCGACCATCGACAAGGCTGCATGGGGCCTCACGGCCCGTTAGGAAGCAGGTGGCCCCAAGGAGGCTGTTGGGGGTCTGGCATTGATATGGAGGACTTCCAGTAGCCATACGGCCCCCAATTTTAACGAGAAAGATCACGTCAACAAGTTCTGGACTATGAGGAGTTTGACGATTATCGCAACGATATTCCAGATGAGGATAGAGGGGACTCTGATTGGGACAAGGATGATTGAGGGACGATGATATAGTAGATGGATCCCAATTTTGAGACTTTGATGCATTACAGTATCCTTACCGGCAGTTACATCACGACCTGCATAGTGAAAGGGCAGGACAGTGGATCTTTATCGCTGAAAGTAGAGTCCGCAAATCGAAGATGAGAATATTTAAGGGGAGGATCTTCATGGATGGATTTACCGTGTGGAGAGATTTTTTGTGGTGATCTGCTTAACGGATGATGCGAAATTGATGGCGGCTGGAATATGCTTGGAGCGAGCAACGTTGTCCTAGCACCGGTGGATGGAGCAGAGGCAGCCTATACATTATTGGAAGGAATTCAAGAACTACATGCTTCACATATTTCACGACAATTAGGGAGGAAATCTACATGCACAGCTCTTTGCCCTCAAGCAAGAGGGCATTGTCAGAGAATACATTAAAAAGTTTAAGATGATCTCGGACCGAGTGAGGGGATTATCGAGTGAGGGGATTATCTGAGTCACTAGAAGGGAGTTTCATGAAAGGGCTCAGACCAAACATTTGTGCTGAGCTCCGCATATAGAGACCGCGAAGACTGATGTACACGATGGATTTGGCCCTGATGATAGAGGATCGGCTCAAATGAAAGCGACTGTCTGCTAGGTAGCGATGAGTGGGATCACATTCTGCACGAATGCTACAATGAAGATACAGAAATCATAAATTCGAATGGTCCAGATGAGCCAGGAGGAGAAGAACAGCGAGTCTTGATCCGACAGCTGGTTCAAGCGTCTCAGCAAGGCCGAGGTCTAGAATAAACGCAAATATGGACTATGCTTTCAATGTGACGAGAAATTAACGCCAAGACATCATTGCTGAAACCGCGCTCTTCAAGTTTTGATGGTCGAAGATGGTGAAGGCATTGCAGCTGAGGAAGAGGTACCAGGAGGAGACGAGCACCCCCATTTGGAGTAGTGTGTCGCATAGATTTCATAACACCACCTTGAGTACAATGTGATTCTTTGGGGGCGGAATAATGATGCGATTAATACATGTAACAATTCAGTAATATTTAGGGTCCAGTAGCATTTTTGGTGATTTTGGACAGTGCATGTATTTCTATAATTAGGTGGTGGCTAGGGTTTGTGGATTAGGCTGAATTTTGTGAAAGATAACCACTAGGAGGTTGGTTACAACTCTAGTTTGTGGAGAGTTATGCCTTTTCTCTCGAATCAAAGGTTAGGAGAGCGGCCTCCTCTCAAAAAAGAGGTCACCTATCTTGCCTTGTTGAAATCCAATAAAATCCCATCTTTTCCCCACAATTCCACTAAAAACCCTAAATTTTTTCCCAAAGCTTATCCGGATCGCACCATATTGCCATGTACTTTTCTTTTTGTGTTCATGGGATTGCCTACAACTGCTTCTGCTTGTGCTTTTACTTCTTTTTTGTACGTCTTAATGTAAATTTAATGCATGGGAAATCAGTCAGCTTATTTTCATGCTGCTGCAGGTGGTTTAAACGTGCTGGAGAGTCATATATTAAAGTGCCATTCTTTGGAGCTGTCTCGTACCTTACACTGGCTGTTTCTCCATTCTGCATAACATTTGCTGTTGTTTGGGCAGTTTATCGGCGTAAATCATTTGCCTGGATAGGTCAAGATATTCTGGTGAGAACGACATATGTTTCTATTTTAGTTGTTACGGGAGTAATCATGTCATCTAGTGATTTTGGCATCATCTTCTAGCTGCACATACACTAATATTCTGGTTGTGTATAACACAAATCTTGTTCATAGTAACTAACTGTGCATGGATGAATTGCAAACTGTAGAAAGTTGGGGGAAAATGTGATTAGCCTCCAAAGTGAGGCTATCACTTCTATTTATATGATTTCACACTTTCTTTACACACACACCCAATTTACTCCTCACACACACACATTACTCAATACTCCCCCTCAAGATGAGCAAAAGATATTTATCATGCCCATCTTGTTACAAGCATCCTCCACTCCTTTAGAGCTCAACCCCTTCGTAAGGCAATCTGCTAGTTGCTGTCCAGAGCTAATGTAGGAGATCTCCAACTGTTTCTTGTCCAGTCTCTCTTTAATGAAGAACCTGTCAATCTCTATGTGCTTCGTTCTATCATGTTGCACTGGGTTGTTGGCAATATTAATTGCAGACTTGTTATCACACAACAACTGCAATGGTCCTTCTCTCAGCAGGCGTAGCTCATGTAGAAGTGATCTCAACCAGATCATCTCACAAGTACTAAGCACCATAGCACGATACTCTGCCTCTGCAGTGGAACGAGCCACCAAATCCTGCTTCTTGCTGCGCCAAGAGACCAAGTTGCCCCCAACAAACACACAGTAGCCTGAGGTCGATCTCCTATCATCCAAGCAACTGGCCCAATCTGCATCACAGTAGCCTGTCACATTCATGTGACCATGACTACCAAATAATATGCCTTTTCCTGGACTATTCTTCAGATATCTCAGTATCCTGAAGACTGCCTCCATATGTCCAGTCCTAGGATCATGCATGTACCTACTTACCACACTGATAGCATAGGCAATGTCAGGTCTGGTATGGCATAAGTAGATGAGGCGTCCCAACACCCGGATCCCTTCCGGATACTTGAGTTAGAAACCCTAACTCAAGATTTCCAATATGACCACTTGCGAAACCTCACAAGTGCAAACGACCTACAATCGATGACCGTGACTCCCACAACCCGGGATCACGCAAAACCTCTCACAACCGAGAGTATACAATTCAAATATAACTGAAATGAAATGCTTTACCAACAAAATACCTATGCCTTGAGATTTCTTACCAAATTAGGGCAAAGAGGATTTTGATGGAGGAAGAGTCACCAAACCCTAGCTTCAAGAAGATGACCAGCAATGGAAGCCTAGGGTGGAGATGGTGACCTAGAATCAAGCTTCTAGCTTGAATGGCTCACAATGGAGAGAATCTCTCTTGAGGATTTAGGACTCAAGAACTTGAGGGAGAGATTCTTGTGAAGAGAGAGCTTGGAAATAGAGTTGATAGCTCTTCTCTTTTGATCTGAAAATATCTCCAATATGTTGCTTAACCCCTTCAAGAAATGAATCAGGATTCTATTTATAGGGGCAAGGAAAAACGAGTTCAAAAATATCCCAAAGGCTCTTTTCTGAACCAGACTAGTCGGTCAAAGAAGGATCACTGACCGACTAGTTCATCAACTAGTCGGTCGGTGATACAACGTAGACCGACTAAGAGGTGAACAGCCAAAAGGTGAAGTTCCAGGCAAAGACAACTAGTCGGTCAAGAAGACTTGCCGACCGACTAGTTTCTCAACTAGTCGGTCGGTGAATGTTCTTGGACCGACTAACGTGGAAAAGGAATAGGTTGACTTCAAGATGACTTAGTCGGTTTAAGAACAAATGCTGACCGACTAGTTTCTCAACTAGTCGGTCGGTAAACGTTCTTTGACCGACTAACTCGAAACAGTAGCTCAGGCTGAAAATGACTGTACACAACTAGTCGGTCTGAGAAGAACTCCTGACCGACTAGATCGTCATCTAGTCGGTCGGTGACTCTTCTTTGACCGACTAACTGTAGACAGGGAAAGAGCTGAAAATAGTCTATTTTCAGCTCTTTCCCTGTCTACAGTTAGTCGGTCAAAGAAGAGTCACCGACCGACTAGATGACGATCTAGTCGGTCAGGAGTTCTTCTCAGACCGACTAGTTGTGTACAGTCATTTTCAGCCTGAGCTACTGTTTCGAGTTAGTCGGTCAAAGAACGTTTACCGACCGACTAGTTGAGAAACTAGTCGGTCAGCATTTGTTCTTAAACCGACTAAGTCATCTTGAAGTCAACCTATTCCTTTTCCACGTTAGTCGGTCCAAGAACATTCACCGACCGACTAGTTGAGAAACTAGTCGGTCGGCAAGTCTTCTTTGACCGACTAGTTGTCTTTGCCTGGAACTTCACCTTTTGGCTGTTCACCTCTTAGTCGGTCTACGTTGTATCACCGACCGACTAGTTGATGAACTAGTCGGTCAGTGATCCTTCTTTGACCGACTAGTCTGGTTCAGAAAAGAGCCGTTGGGATATTTTTGAACTCGTTTTTCCTTGCCCCTATAAATAGAATCCTGATTCATTTCTTGAAGGGGTTAAGCAACATATTGGAGATATTTTCAGATCAAAAGAGAAGAGCTATCAACTCTATTTCCAAGCTCTCTCTTCTACACAAGAATCTCTCCCTCAAGTTCTTGAGTCCTAAATCCTCAAGAGAGATTCTCTCCATTGTGAGCCATTCAAGCTAGAAGCTTGATTCTAGGTCACCATCTCCACCCTAGGCTTCCATTGCTGGTCATCTTCTTGAAGCTAGGGTTTGGTGACTCTTCCTCCATCAAAATCCTCTTTGCCCTAATTTGGTAAGAAATCCTCAAGGCATAGGTATTTTGTGGTAAGCATTTCATTTCAGTTATATTTGAATTGTATACTCTCGGTTGTGAGAGGTTTTGCGTGATCCCGGGTTGTGGGAGTCACGGTCATCGATTGTAGGTCGTTTGCACTTGTGAGGTTTTCGCAAGTGGTCATATTGGAAATCTTGAGTTAGGGTTTCTAACTCAAGTATCCGGAAGGGATCCGGGTGGTTGGGACGTAGGATCACCAGGAACAAGTCGGGGAGTTCTTCAGATATCTCAGTATCCTGAAGACTGCCTCCATATGTCCCAGTCCTAGGATCATGCATGTACCTACTTACCACACTGATAGCATAGGCAATGTCAGGTCTGGTATGGCATAAGTAGATGAGGCGTCCAACAAGTCTCTGGTACCTCTCTTTGTCCACTGGCTCCCCTGATTGTGAATGCAACTTATGATTCTGATCAATAGGAGTAACTGCTGGACGACACCCCAACATACCTGTCTCGGCCAGAAGATCCAGTGCATACTTTCTCTGTGAGAGAACTATACCCTTCCTGGACCTGGCAATCTCCAGTCCAAGGAAGTATCCCAACTGTCCAAGGTCCTTGACCTCAAACTCTCTCGCCAACCTCACCTTCAAGTGAGAGATTCCCTCTTCATCATCTCCAGTGATAATAATGTCATCAACATACACAGCCAAAAGAGTGATCCGCTGCCCTGAATGTCTATAGAACACAGTATGATCACCATTACTCTGCTTGTAGCCCATGGTGATGACTGCACGCCTGAACCTGTCGAACCATGCCCTTGGAGATTGCTTCAGCCCATACAAAGACTTGTCCAGTCTACACACCTTTCCCACCGTCTGTTGTGTGCCAAAGCCAGGTGGAACCTCCATGTATACTTCCTCCTGTAAGTCTCCATGCAAGAAGGCATTCTTTACATCCAACTGATGCAATTTCCATCCAAAATTCGCTGCACAGGATATCAGTACTCTCACAGTACTCATCTTTGCCACTGGGGCAAATGTCTCATCATAATCGATCCCATAAGTCTGACTGTAACCCTTGGTAACCAGCCTCGCCTTGTACCTGTCCACCTTCCCTTCTGCAGTTTGCTTTACTGTGAATACCCACTTGCAGCCCACAGCCTTCTTCCCTGCTGGAAGTGAGACAAGTCTCCATGTCTTGTTCTTCTCCAGTGCCTCAAGTTCTTCGAGCATTGCTTTCTTCCACTGGGGATGTTGCTTTGCCACTCGCCAATCACTTGGTATAGGGATATATTGTAAGGATGCAATGATAGCCCTATATGCAGGTGTAAGAGAAGCGTAGGAGACATGATTAGCAATATCAGTCTCATATCCATACCGTACAGGAGGCCTGCCGGCATTGATACGAGGCTCCCTACGAGATGCAAGTGGAAGATCTAAACTAGAGGAAGGCAAAGAAAGGTTACCATCCGTGGTAGGAGAGGAAGGCAGTAAGGAGGTCGGGACTCGAGCAGGCGTGATAGACTGATCAACCTCGACATGGGGCAGTGGAGCTAGTGGTTCTTCAGTGGGGAAGATGTCTTCTTGTTGTCCTCCATCGCCATGACTATCCTTCTGTCTCCTGCTATATTTCCTGCCGTACAGCCTGTCTTCCTCCTCTTCCACCAAGGTCCTTCCTTCCTCCCTGCTATCAGGACCAGTACCAGTAGCCCTGACAGGGCATGGTATAAGTCCAACCACTACCCTCCTGTCATCAGTCTCCCCCTCTCGACCAACTCCTCCTGTGCTTGGAGAGGCCCCAGTATCAAATACTGATGTAGAATCTGTCAGTCCTCCATAAAACGGTTCAGTCTCCCTGAACGTCACATCCATGCTCACAAACAGCTTTCTTTCTGAGGGACTCCAACACCTGTAGCCTTTCTGATTTGAAGGATACCCAACAAATATACATTTAATTGCCCGAGCATCCAGCTTCCCCACAGAGGGTCTATGATCCCTCACAAAGCATGTGCATCCGAACACTTTTGGTGGAACTACGAAAGTGTTCTTTCCCATAAGAATCTCACATGGAGACTTCATACCAAGGATCCGTGAAGGCATCCTGTTGATAAGATATGTGGCTGTCATCACTGCTTCACTCCACAATATCTTAGGTACATTCATGGTGAGCATGAGTGACCTAGTTACCTCCAACAAGTGTCTATTTTTTCTTTCAGCAACTCCGTTCTGTTGGGGGGTGTTGGGGCAGGTGGTTTGATGAGTTATCCCACTCTCAGATAGGTAAGATGCAAACTCCCTGTTTACATACTCAGTCCCATTATCCGTTCTCAAGACACGGATCCTGGCCTCATACATGTTCCTGACACTTCTATGGAAGTCCTGAAAGCACTTCAGCGCTTCGCCTTTGTTTTTCATCATATAAAGCCATGTCATCCGAGAGTGACAATCTATGAAGGTGATAAACCACCTGAACCCACTCACTGAAGTCACTGGGCAGGGCCCCCAAACATCTGAGTGAATAAGATGAAACTTCTCTACACTCCTCATCCCTACACTAGGATATGACGTCCTAGTGTGTTTCCCAAATTCACATGCATCACATGTCAAATTCATTTCATTCACTCCATTTAAAATATCGGGATACATTTTACTCAAAATATCAAAGGGCAAGTGCCCCAACTGACAATGCAACAAAAGTACATCCCTTTCCTTCTCTCCACCAACGACAGCCAGTGCAGCATCCCCACTAGCTCTGTCAAGATACCACAGTCCATCACGCCTGACGCCAGTCCCAAGCCTCCTCCCAGTCTTCCTTTCCTGCAACACACAATGAGTAGAGTCAAAAGTAATGCTACAGTCGAGATCATCAACAATAGAGCCAACAGATAAGAGGTTGACTGGAAATGATGGGACGTGAAGGACAGAAGAGAGGCGTATGGAGGGAGTGCACTGAATAGTACCAGTCCCTCTAATGGGTTGAGATGTGCCATCAGCTGTCTGAACGGTTTCATGAATGGAATGTGGTTTATATGTGGAAAATTGTCTATATGCTCCTGACACATGACTAGATGCACCTGAGTCAATAATCCACTCTATATGATCTCTACATGAAAGGGCTAATCGGTTACCTGAGCCTGTGTGAGCGAAGTGGGCAAAGTTACCGAATGGCGAGGCAATATCCCCAGTCTGGTCTGCATGGCTCTCCGAGCTCTCAGTAGTAGACCTGGACTGTCTCCGCTGCTCTAGGTCTGACGCCTCAGCTGGCGTAGCCTCAATCATCACTGTCTCCTGTCGTCCATCAGCGGTAGCAAAGTTGGCCCGTGGGCCACCACGACCTCGTCCACGGCCTCCACGGCCCCAACGACCTCCTCCTCTGCCTCCAGTGCCACGTCCTCGTCCACTGCCCTTCTGTGGGCAGTTGAAGCTCAGGTGCCCCTTCACCCCACATGTGTAGCACTCTCGATCCTCGCTCACTACTGCCACTGGGGGTACAGCCAGTGCAGCCCGAGTGACCTGAGTACCCTCATCCTTCATAACCCTCAGTCTGGTCTCCTCCTGTGCCATTGCAGCTATGGCCTCCTCCAGGGATGGGATGGAGGATAGGTGGCACATACTCGCCCTCCTGGCCTCAAAGTCTCCATTCAGGTTCCTCAGAAAGTGTGTCACACGCCTACGCTCCACCCACTTCCTGTGTATCGCAGCGCTCCTAGGATCAGGTAGGTCAATAGGGTCATAGTGATCTAACTCTGACCAAAGCCTTTTCAACTCCGCAGAGTAGGCTAGAATAGTCATCTCCCCCTGCTTCAAGGTGTCGACCTTGCCCTGAACCTCCATCATGAGCATCACATTCCCTGCTCCTGAGTACATTTTCTCCACCATACTCCAAATCCCCGCAGCACTCTCTGTGGCCTCCATCATCCCAGCAATGGGTGGAACCATCGATGTCATCAACCAAGCAGCCACCAGTGAGTTGGTGGTGCTCCAGACTTTCCAATCATCCACATCCTTGTCCAGCGGTTCCTTGCATGAACCCAGAACGACTCCTTCTAACCCCTTCGACCTCAGAATGAGAAGCACCCTCCTGGACCAACTGAGGTAATTCTTCGTCCCTTCCAATTTCACATCATTGGGCATCAATTCCAGCTTCTGCACGGGACGTGAAGGCGTCGATCCACTCGAGGATCCCAACTCCTTCGAAGCAAGTAGCTTCGTTATCTCCCCGATGAAGGCCTTCATGTCCGCTGAAGTAAGGTTGTCCCCCATCTCTTCAGATCCGCAGATCTCTCCTTTCTCCCTCCTTAGATCCGCAGATCTACTTCTCCTTCTCCTCTTCTAGGTCATACCCTAACCGTAAACCTATGGAGTCCTTTTCATGGCTCTACCATAGATCTAGGGTTAGGGTTTTTTTGGGATTCCCTTTTTGTGGCTAGGTAGGGCTTTGTGGGGCTAGAAGAGGACTTGAGAGAGGAGAAGAAGGCTATCGGCAGCGGCGGAAGCTGGCGGCGGCAGCGGCGGAAGCTGGCGGCGGCAGCAGCTGCGGCGGCTGGCGGCTGCGGCAGGCGCAGCGGCAGCGCGCAGCAGCGGCGCACGCGGCAGCGGCGGGCGCAGCGGCAGCGGCGGCGCGCTGCGGCAGCGGGCGGCGGCAAGCAGCGGCGGCGCGTGGGAGGGGCTAGGGGTTTGGGTTTTAGGGTTTTAGGGTTTTTAGCTCTGATACCATGTAGAAAGTTGGGGGAAAATGTGATTAGCCTCCAAAGTGAGGCTATCACTTCTATTTATATGATTTCACACTTTCTTTACACACACACCCAATTTACTCCTCACACACACACATTACTCAATACAAACTGATGCCAATTTTCTGGCCATCTTTATTGGGAGAGGGAGAAAGAGAACCAGCACCAAGTTTTTGCCAACTAAATGTGTACTTTGGCTCCGTGGTTCCTCATGTATCATTGGACCCATTTAGACAAGAATTTTGAAAGCTAGAAACTTATATATACAAATATCTGCATTTATTTTATTTGGGAACATCTTCTAAAAGAATACACCCCCGACATCTGATAGAGTTTTTGTGGGGTCATAGCTTTATGCATTATCCCCTTAGTGAATAAATCTAGTGTCTTCAACAGTGGAGAGATGATCAAATGCTAATCATGGACAATTTCAAACTGTTACAAATCATGCTTGATAAAGCTTATCGCCAGATGCGGAAGCATTATAATGTTAACACC
Organism: Scilla litardierei; assembly: GCA_030789695.1. Classification (NCBI taxonomy): domain Eukaryota; kingdom Viridiplantae; phylum Streptophyta; class Magnoliopsida; order Asparagales; family Asparagaceae; genus Scilla; species Scilla litardierei. The sequence goes on along the minus strand of CM061135.1, from coordinate 16,067,075 downwards.
CTTGTAAAGTTTGAATTCTAAACAACAAATTGATGGTAGACTTCTGCCACTGAAAGGGAAAGCATGCAAAGTTACGCTCAACAGAAACTTGATAAATTGCGGTTACACTTCATATAGTTTGACATTGTAAGTAGCACATACAGTGTACTTTGGCTTTGAGTCTAAGGGTGTGCCAAAACTTACTTGGCATACAAATTAATGTCAAATTTGATATAGTCAAATTAAAGCTGACTGCTCTTCGAGGACCACTCTGATTTTCCATGCAATCATTAACGCTGATCCCTGCAAGGGAAGCTAAATATATAGTGTATGGAAGAAAGAGAAACCCTACTATTAAGCTGTGTCGAAGTTACTTAATGGTGCACTGCCCAGTTTGTCCTTGGTTGCAATAAATCTTATCAAGTCAGTTCATTTCTTTGAAGTTCTTTTGTCAGCTACAGTGGGAAACATTTGTTTTTCCTTGTGATGCCTTGACACCCCTTAACTAAACATAAATGTTTTTAAGAATATGTTCAATGGAAAACCTTACAGTGTCTACCAAGTACCTATCTAACCAGTCCATATTGAATTGGTATTCTTTTTTATCTCTTATGTTACTATTTCCTCCACAAAGTGTTTAGTTCCATGCTAAAACTAAGAGCTATGCCATTGAAACCCTGTATTTCAAAATACAGATGTTCTTGGTACTATAGTTTATATGTAGCATTTCTTCTCTCTTTTTGCGTCTAATCTACTTTTCTTTACCAGGGTATTGCACTGATTGTTACCGTTCTTCAGATTGTTCGAATTCCTAATCTCAAGGTAAAATGATCCACTAATTGAATGCTTGGACATAAAACATAGAAGTAGCGCCATGATATGATTCTGACATTCACTTCTACGTGAAATTTGGATACATGCCATGTGTTTCGTCCTTTCTTAGGTAGACCTTATTGTTGTTTCTTAATTGTTCATATGAGCTTCCGACAACAAATGACATGCAGCTAAAATATTGTCATATGAATTCAGGTCTCTTGATCTGAAAGCTAGATTACTCTTTTTGGTGTTATTATCATGTTGAAATCTCAAAGGTGAATGGTAATGATAGGAAGTACCAGAAACTATTAGCAACCTTTTCCCTAAAACCAGAGCAATTTTTACAAGTCGATCCAAAAAGAGGGAAAAATAGAATTCACAAGGTTTGCTTTTTCAATCAAAAATTACCGCTTGGCTCAACGGGAAATTCAAAATTCATGAACATTAGTGTGTTTCAGCACAAGTCATTGATATTCGCAGTTGGCATGTCTCTTCATGTGTTAATGTGCTTGTGGTAAGTCTATGTGCAGGGCATAGTGATGTGCATGAGGTGAAATACATAAATTGGTGTGTTCTTGGTTATTTCTACTACTACCACCACCACCACCACTACCACCACTACTACTACAAAGAAATTTATTGCTTGATGGTTGATCCTAACAGCTTCAGTTTCGTGATTGTGAATAGGTTGGGACTGTGCTCCTCAGTTGTGCCTTCATATATGACATTTTTTGGGTGTTTGTTTCCAAGAGGTGGTTCCATGAGAGTGTTATGATCGTGGTAAGTCTCCCAAAAATGTTTGATGTTGAATGTCACCAATACATCTCAATAACCTGAGTAATCTGAAGGGTTAATATGCAGTTCCTATAATTACGTAGGTTGCACGTGGTGACAAGACTGGAGAGGACGGTGTGCCCATGTTACTTAAGATTCCAAGAATGTTTGATCCATGGGGTGGATACAGCATTATTGGATTTGGAGACATCCTTTTACCAGGACTGTTGATTGCATTCTCATTAAGGTTAAAACTTCAAGCACTGCTTATATGATGCCTTTGTACTTTGTTTATAGTTTTTGTGCTTTTTTCATCAATATTCAATGTATTCTTGTTCAGTGGTCCTTTATTAATTAGATTTCTGTAGTGCAATTAGCTTTCTTTAGTCCCAAGTTCAAGATGGGTAATGTCATTTTCCCCTCCCACCCACACCCACACCCACACCCCCCCCCCCCCCCCCAAAAAAAAAAAAAAAAAAACCAAAAAAAAACACACACACAATCTCTCTCTCTCAACACAACACTCACAACAATAAACAAAAACAAACCAAAACAAAAACCGAAAAAAAAAATAGTTACCTGACACTTAATGGAGAAGGGCCAATGTATACACTGTTTTCGGACGTCTATAGAATCCTATTATGAGTCTTTTCTGTTAGTTATGTTATACTTATCGGAAATGCCCAGAAACGATACTAACTCCTATTATAACATGTGTGTAAGGTTGTTGCTTGCAAAGCCTTTTGAGACATGAATATATTCCTCTGAAAAGCGGTTAATATCAATTGGATACAATTTTATAATTAAAAACTTTCTAGAAACATATATAGCTTCTCAGAGATAAATATATATTCCTTATCGGTTCAATATTATTTGTATTATTTCTTGTTCCTAAGCCAGTTTCAAATTTTTTTGTATGTATCATTTTAAAATGTTCATATCTCCCACGGCGTGAAAGTATTTTGTTCAAAAAATCCAATCATGAAATATTATGTATGGTCATTGCAGACATACCAGCCGGTTTCTTGCTGAATGCTTGTTTCTTTTTGCAGACTTCCATATGCTTCCCATGTTTGCAAGTGCTGTTCAACATATAACATTGTTTTATGGTTTCTAAACAGTTAGTTTTTTTATCCATCGGAATTTAAGGCTAGGCGCGTGCCCGAGGCCCGCATCCACCAGGGTTCGAACCCTGGTGGCCCCTGTGGAGAGGCGGGGACATGCCGCTGGACTAATGTCCGGTGGCAACAGTTAGTTTAAATTATGTTAAATACTGCAACTGAATTTGTGCATCCGGCATGAAGTCTCATTTAGCACCTATTATTGTATGCATATGGAAGTGTGAGAGCTGTCTTTTCCTGATAGAGTAAATTATATAAAACTACATTTTACGTTTGCGCTCTTTTTTGGCTAATCTTCACACCACTTTTACGTATCATTGGTTTGCCAAAGTACTACATTGAACTTTGAAAATAACAGAAACTTTTATCTTTCTCAAGTTAATCATCTAAATCATTACAGGATAGATATATTTCCCTGAAATGTTATTCAAAGGTTAATGTGATTTATTAAGACTTATAAAATGTTTGAGGAAGTAATTTGAGCATGTTCTTAAAGATTGATGTGGTTTCTGTTTTGGAACAAGTGAAGTTCAAGTTAGTTGATGTTATTCTTTTTTTATCCTTCAAAAAAGCTGGCAACACTCGTGCTTGGAGACCCCAGCCAGCGGGGTTCGAACTCCGGTGGACCCGCTGGCAAGCGGGGGGGTGATGCCATTTGGACTACAGGCCGCTAGCTTTTTATGTTATTTTTAAAATTTAGAATACTATTTTGTGAAAACGGTAAAACATAAAGGTAGTTATTTTTTTTGAAAATTAACCCTCTTTTTTGGTCAAAACTACTTGTTGTTTTCAAATTATTCAAAACTATCGTGAATTTGAGCCGAACCACCTTCAATCTATATCAAAACCACCATAAACTTTAGTTTTGAATAATTTTGAAACCTAGAGATAGTTTTGACAAGAGTTAGTGGAAGTGCATGTATTGTGATTGTCAACTGACTTCAAGCATTACAGTGGAAGCTCTAGGTGGCAGTATTGCAGTTAGAAAACAATGAATTATTTTTCTTCTTCTTCTTTTCTTTTCTTTCGCCTATTTTAACCGCATTTTCTTGTGTGCCTTCATTCTAACTTCAGTCTATACCTATGTCCATGTCTTACTTATTTCAGGTATGATTGGGCTGCGAAAAAGAGTCTACGGGCTGGTTATTTCTTGTGGTCCATGCTGGCCTATGGCTCTGGTACGATGAGAAACATCTTTTATCGTCTAAATGAACTAATTGTCAAAAAGAAAACTACATCAAAATGAAGTTCATATGAATCTTATATGAATCGATGTACTCAAAACAGTTAAATCCATCTACATGCAAGCCATATTTTCCGGTAGCATGAACTCCCTTTTACCCCTACATACATACAAGCAATATCAGACAGCTATGTTGTTGTGCTTCTTGTCATCGCATATATATTTTTTAGGGAAACAATCATCAATCATGTAACCCGAGTATACTCTCTCCACAGAGTGCTTGACATTTGAACTGGAAAATTGCAGGTCTCCTGATTACTTATGTGGCCTTGAACTTGATGGATGGGCACGGTCAACCAGCACTTCTTTACATTGTTCCTTTCACCTTGTGTAAGTAGTCGGATCCAAATAATGAATACGATGATGATGATGCTCCGTAATTTAAATGATGTATGCAAATACATTTCGACATTTATGCAGGCACTTTCTTGGCTTTGGGAAAAAAGAGAGGTGAACTAGGCAATCTGTGGACAAGAGGGTACCCCGAAAGACAATGCTCACATGTTCACCATGACACCCAATAAGAACACGAGCCAAATACGCCGGTGCCCGTATATGTATTATGTGCAAGCAAGAGTACCTGTATCTGTATTCCATGAGATAACCTGTATTATAGAGTTGTGCAATTGCCATATGGTACTAGAATACTTGACCTAAGAGATGGTCCGGCCGCTCGCCTGAGATTGCAAAGGCTAGGATGGTTCTTCTCAGGGAGTCTGTGGGGTTGCATGAACATACTTGTATTTCCACCAAAAGAGAGGGTATGTAATGCTCGAACATGACGATCAATTTACATGTCTATGGCGAACTTTGGCATTCTCATTATGTTATAAAGCTTTCACAGGAAATAATGAAAATCCACGAAGAGAATAGAATATCTTACTTTCCAATATCCAGGTTGAGATATGGTCCCATATCAGGTTGAGATATATAAAAGGTTTAAGTTCAGCTTAAGTTATTGTATACATTTTAAAAACCCAAAACCTCAAATATGGGTGAATGAAAATCCACGAAGAGAGAATAGAATATCTTACTTTCCAACATCCAGGTTGAGATATGGTCCCATATCAGGTTGAGATATATAAAAGGTTTAAGTTCAGCTTAAGTTATTGTATACATTTTAAAAACCCAAAACCTCAAATATGGGTGAATGAAAATCCACGAAGAGAGAATAGAATATCTTACTTTCCAACATCCAGGTTGAGATATGGTCCCATATCAGGTTGAGATATATAAAAGGTTTAAGTTCAGCTTAAGTTATTGTATACATTTTAAAAACCCAAAACCTCAAATATGGGTGAACCTTATGTGCATTTGACGTTTGGGGCTTGATCTATTCGTTGCAGAAATTTCTATTCTTCTGAAACCGCTAAATTTGCGATAGATTGAATGTATTGTGTGTCAAATAATGTTAGCTTCGTTTGATTTTTGGTTCATGAAAAATAAATAAAATGATGTATATGTGCTTTAGCGCAGCATATTCTGTTAATTATTTGTGTTACTTGCTTTGCCAATATAAAATATTATTAATTGTTTTTTCTTAAATTTGACTCTGTATTATTTTATGAGATAAAAATCTAAGCAAAAACATTAACAAATTTGTGTCAAATTAAACATCTCGTTAGCCTTGTGTTAATTAGAATGCGTCGAAAATGGCAAAATTTAAAATTAAGCCAGTAAAGCTTAGCTCATTTATAAAAATAACTAAATAGATAAATAAGAGGATCACATGTTGCTTACGTGTGCCTTCGCTACAATAAATCAATTGAGCAATGGAAAATAAAATTTAAAGAGAACCATTTCGAACTCTCAAAGACTCAATTTATGGCCACCCACGTGTCGCCAAGAGAGAGGGCAGTCGGCCACGGAATGTATCACGTGGGACCCAACGTGTGGATGATGGTGTTTGGGCGGTGAGATGGCGAGGTGTCAAATTTTGAGTTGAGTTTTTAATTGATTTTTTAAATTTGTTTTTCTTTTTTTTCAAAAGGAAAGTAGGGGTTGGCTTTTGGGGTGAGGCTCGTGGCCAGCGAAAATGTAAGGCCCGTTACTGAGTTGTCTCATATTATTCGCACGTTTTTGTTTATTTGGTTGGCATGAGCTTGATTTTGGCGTATTATTAGTTTATAATAATAAAATAATATGCATCATACCGAAAGACAAACGATGTGTTACATATACGATAATATGATAATAAGACATGTTTTTCTTAATAAAAAAATAAGAGGGATAAGAAAAATATGTGAGAGAAAATTCTCATATATTATTTGATATCTATTATTCTTCTATTAAAAATATTACAATCCATTAGTCTCGTTAGTTTTCCTTGAACATCTAATGCAAGCATCCATAGTTCTGTTACATTCACTGCTTGTTGCATTCCTTGCATCACATGTTTTTTAGTTAGAAAAAACTATATTTATTGCCCGGCGCAAAATTTCATAGGTAATTAATTTAAAATTTCGAAGCTAAACACACACTTCATCCACTCGAGTGTTGTTGACGGATGACTTCCGGCAACAATGAGGTGGAGCTGACGTGGCCGCTTTCGATGACGTGGCTCTTCGTCAGCTGGTGGATGGGACCTGCGGCAACTGGAGCCGGGGCCTACTGGAATGAAGCTCGACCTAACTCTGGGTCGTCGAAAGCGATCCTTCGAGCCCCTCGTTGGGTCGTATGTCGAGCTATCTCCAACACAGACAGTCATCGGGGGGTCGAATCTGGGTTATGACACAGATACCTTCCGATGCTTAAGTCAGCGTGGGACTTAAAATGGCTCGGGGTAGTCGAGATCGACCCAAATGGAGATCGACTTGATGCTGTCTCGCCGTACTTTTAGAGTAAGAAATATGTATCTGAACGTAAAGAGAATAGTAGTCGGAGTACCTAGTGTTTAGTGCCTCTGGAGTGTGTACCTATCTTGTTAGTGTTTGGACTATTTATAAATGGAGTTGTCTCTTTCGTGCCGCTGGCGAATAACGGTCCCCCATTATGGTGGCGCAATCATCACTGAAGGATAGTCATAACTGATGTCCACTTACTCCACCGTTCATGGGCCCATTATTAACCGTCTCTTTAAGCTTTGGAAGCTCAACGGGCAAATAGGGCATTGACTGGGCGAGTGATTAACCTCTCATGTGTGCTTCTCGGGCCTGATGGGCCGCAGCTCCGCTTTTGTAGGTTTCTTCACTTATTTGAAAATATTTGTTCTCCCCTTCGGAGGGCCGGACCAAGGTTGTAACAAGTGTAATAATTTCATTTACTGAAATAACTCTTCGCTTTTGGTTAAACGCAAGGGCATGATGTTAAAAACGAATCTCCTTAGCCAACGTTAAGGGTTATAAACAAATTTAGCGAGTGTTTTGACTTAAGCAAGCATTCGGCGAGGCAGCCAACGTGGGACATCGATCAATGCATCTAAATCTAGACTGCTTGGATTGACAAAAACCCACTAGATTTATAATTTGAACTTAATCGACATTTATGCCAAAAAAATAAAGAAGAGAAGGACGCTAAAATCCAATTAAAATTCGATGTTAATTCTTTTTCTCGAAAGTAGCCGTTGTGGGTCCCACCACAGGACGCCAGCTCCTAGCCCTTTTTCATCACGGGTGCGCTCACGCCCGCCGTCCCTTTTCCACAACGGTCGTCTCCCCGCGCCAACAATTTATTTACCAAATTGCCCTCAAGAAAAAGCTCATCTAATTTCGTTTTACTTTCCTTTTAATTTTTTTAAGGCGAACAATGAAAATGAAAAAAAAAACAGAACCAATTTTGAATAGCAAAACGTCATATTCAGAAAAGATACCGTAATATATAACGACGTGACAATATTTCATCACAAAGAACATGAGATACAAAAAATACACATTTATGTAAGATATTACTGTATAAAGAAGCATATGTGTATACTATAAAACATGGAATTACATTGGTGTCATTGTCCTACTACGGCAAAGATGTTGGTAGAGTTGTGGCCGGGATTTGGCCACCTTAACCTGGGGGAGATGGAGGGCTACGGTGGGGATTTGGGGTCCCCCCTGAAGTGTGGGTGTGTGTCTTTGGTTGTGCCATTTGTGTGCGAATGTGGTGCGCCGAAAACCCAAAAAAGCCCACATGCCAGTTATTTTCATGTTTGACATTGACCTTTCATGAACCCAAAGAACATCACTCAAAAAGCCCTCCCTCCTCACCTTATATACATGTTTGCCTTTAGTCTTTTCCTCTTTGCCTTCCAACAAACAAACACACATCGATAATTTTCTCTATTTTTCCGCTATGTGCGAGCCACGTATCCTGTGTGTAAGTGTCATACATGTGGCAATGTCAAATAAACCCAAGCCTCTCAAAAACTCACTCCAGCCCGTTTATTTGCATGTTTACCATTGCATATTAAAAACCCAAAAAAAAACTTTGTAAAATACACAAAAATTCCTGAACAATATCCAAACTCATACAGTCTTCTCTCATCCATTCTTGGTGTGCGTTGGGCCCGCTTCATATTAGAGGGTGTTTTTCCGGATGCTCGTGTAAATAGTGCACGGGTTATTTCTAGCAATATATTGTATTAGATAATTAAAAACATTATTATCTAAATAAATTAAAAAAAGAAAAAGCAACAGACTGATGATCTCACAACACACTACAAGATAAGCCCCCCTCGCCCCGCAGGGGCCCACCATCCAGCTCAATATTCCATTTTCCAGAACAATCTAATCCCCTCATCATCAAAAATTATTCTATAACCTAATTATTAGTTATCACCCTTAATCGCTGTACCTCATTATCTTTGTTCCACCGCCTCTGCCTATAAAGAAACACTCTCTCCTCTCACCCCACTCACTCATCTCAAGTTCTTTACTTAATTTCTAGTGAGAGAAAAAGGAGTGAACAGAAGAAGAAAATGGAGGGGAAAGAGGAGGATGTGAAGCTTGGTGCCAACAAGTACTCAGAGAGGCAGCCCATCGGCACGTCTGCGCAGACGGACAAGGACTACAAGGAGCCGCCGCCGGCGCCCCTCTTCGAGCCCGGCGAGCTCCGGTCATGGTCCTTCTACCGCGCCGGCATCGCCGAGTTCGTGGCCACCTTCTTGTTCCTCTACATCACCATCCTCACCGTCATGGGCGTCGTCAAGTCCCCCTCCAAGTGCTCCACCGTGGGCATCCAGGGCATCGCCTGGGCCTTCGGCGGCATGATCTTCGCCCTCGTCTACTGCACCGCCGGAATCTCGGGCGGGCACATCAACCCCGCGGTGACGTTCGGGCTGCTGCTGGCGAGGAAGCTGTCGCTGACGAGGGCCGTCTTCTACATGGTGATGCAGTGCCTGGGCGCAATTTGCGGCGCGGGCGTGGTCAAGGGTTTCAAGAAGGGGCTGTACGAGTCGCAGGGCGGCGGCGCCAACGTCGTGGCCCAGGGCTACACCAAGGGTGACGGCCTGGGCGCGGAGATCGTGGGCACCTTTGTTCTTGTCTACACCGTCTTCTCTGCTACTGATGCCAAGAGGAACGCTCGGGATTCCCATGTCCCCGTAAGTTTATATATATATATTTCCATTTTTTAAAATTTTTTTTGGGTGAACTGGGAATTTGTAACCCAAGGGGGAAAAAATGAAAATTGCAGATCTTGGCTCCGTTGCCAATTGGGTTTGCGGTGTTCTTGGTTCACTTGGCGACAATCCCCATCACCGGGACAGGCATCAACCCAGCAAGGAGCTTGGGGGCAGCCATCATCTACAACAAGAGCCATGCTTGGAGTGACCATGTAAAATTTATTTCTTCGGGGTTCTTTTTTGAATCAACGATCTGATGAAAGTTGATGCTAACAGTTCGCTATAAAAATTGCAGTGGATCTTCTGGGTGGGACCGTTCATCGGGGCAGCGCTGGCCGCCATGTACCACCAGATCGTGATCAGAGCGATCCCGTTCAAGAGCAGGTCTTGATTGAAGCCAGAGTTTCGAGCCCGAGCCCTCAATTATTGTATCATCTCGTGTCTAGGTGTTTGTTGTGCCCTTTTTTATCAGGTTTGTTTTTGTTTTTGCGTGTCCCGTGGTGGTATGACGAGGGTTAGATTGTATTATCGTAAGTGTGTAAATTAATTAAGCATGCTATCCGTCTATTTATTATTTGGTGCAAATTGTGCGGCTTGATGTGATGTGGATGTTACTAACTGGTAAACTGACCCTGGGCGATGTTTTTTATTTCTCTCTTAAAAATAAAATAAAATGAAAAAGGGGAAGGCCCCCCATGGGCCATGGCCCATGGGGGAGGTGGATGAAATGATGAAAGGTGATGTTTTTTGAGTGGAAGGTTTGGTAAGGAGTGATTCTGGTGGGCCACACTCAGCACATGGGTCACAGCCTGTGCTCCTATCTAACTTTTTCTTTCTTTTTTGAGATGGACGGTTGTCGTCTTCTTGGATGATACAAAGCAGCAAGGATAATTTCTTGAAACCTAAAGTTTGGGGTGGTGCAAAGACTATATATGGCTTGTACGTGTTGTATCATCATACACGTTTTGTGTGTTGGCATATGGGGAGATTCGTCTAATATACGTTATTATTCTCTTGATGAAATTGCCAGGATTATATTTTATTTTTTTAACTTCCTTCAAGTTTCCTGTATTAATTTTAACTTAATTCTGCATCATGCTTCTCAAATATTCTGGCTGGAGGTTAAAAATGGAGAGGAGGGAATCAGTGATGGGGAGATGAGCCTTTTTCATGTCTCGAATCTTCTTGTTTTGGTTGGAAAGAAAGTGGCACAAAGAATAATCATTTAGTTTGGCTTGTTTGTCTTTCAAGTTACTCCATGTTCTCCTCTTTTCAATATATATGTGTGGGTGACTTTTGAAATAAAACCAAACTTATTTTCTTCAGCTTTAATGTCTCTGTCCCTTTTATTCATGTGGCTATAAGAAATTTCTCCTTGGCCCACTCATGCCCCCCCCCCCCCCCCCCCCCCCCCCCCCCCCCAAAAAAAAAAAAAAAAAAAAAAAAAAAAAAAACCTAAAACCCCTTAATATGGATTAATCCTAGAGGAATTTGTACGGGATAGATCGAGGGTGAAATAATATCGGATTCCGAGGAGCGGGTGGGTCTTGAGCTTACCAAGGATGAATTTCAACTTCAACATATTTTTTAAATTCCATCGGAAAGCATGAAACATGGGGTCGTGGAACACGAGTACACCTGTCCTGATTGCTTAACCCCGAACACGGAGAAGCCAGGTATCCATCGAATCCCTAAAAGCTGAAAAATAAAGAAAATTAAAAGGGGATGGTGGGTAGTGGGATTCGAACACGGGCCTCACCGAGGAGGCCGGATGATTCAAACACTAGGGTGAGCACCGGAGCATTTTCAATTTTGCATGGTTTTTCAAACGTCATCAAACAAATTATTGTCCAAACGAATTTTGCAAGGAGAAAATCTTCAATTATAACATAAACTTTTCTTACATAAACCTTCACCAACATGCATCGCTGCAAGAGGGAAATTTGCGAGGAGATTATCTCAGCTGATCGATTTATCTCACTTGATGGTTGAAGAAGAAGGAAGATATATAATTTGTAAATTGTCGCAATGGGTTCTTGCATTTAAGAACAATACATCCATGAAGGTTGGGATGAGGCCTTGACGAAAACCATTCGATGCTCAAATCTAATAGATTGTCCGTTGTGGCTAATAATTTTCAGGTAGATTGTATGTCACACTTGATTATCCTCTTTGATGTAACTTTAATTTGATAAATAACAACGATAGATTCTTATACGAGTAGGAGTAGGATTCTGTTTACGGAATACTTCTCTACGTATTCTTGAAGCCGAAGTTGTGGAAGTTGGCTCGATTTCGGCGTTGACGAGTCATTAGTCATTCGGTCGAGCTATCTTGTGCCGAGATAGCTCGATTGCGCTCGGATACGACCCATCTGACTCGGCACCATCTGACTCGGCACAAGTCAGATAGGTCGAGCGCCGAGCTGTGAGACGTCAGCAGCGGCATATTGGACTCTCGGGTCGTGAGGGTCGTGAGGGTCGGCGGCTCAGTTGGATTGTCAGCTCTATGGTTCGACCTCCGAGTGGATCGAACAGTTCAACCTTCCAGTAGGGTGTGGCCACACTCCTACTAAGGTTCGGCGCATTAAATGCGTAGAGCTGTGATTTGATATGAATTCTGTTAAAGTCGGGATTCGTTTCTCTAGGTACATTCCTCTCAGTGATGTCACCTATTGTACCCTAAGAGTATATATATTTAGTTTTAGAGGCGGGTTGAAGAGTGTAACACATTGGAGAGGTCTAGAGCCGCCATTTGTGAGAGCAAACTTTGAGAGAGTGTGTTGAGAGTTTTTAGTGATCATTGTGTGCGCTTCTTCTTCGTTTGCGAAGAGAGAAGATTTGTATTTGATCTTTCCTTTCGTAATAAAGCTCATTGGTGTTACCTTGGCCGGCCGACGGCCTAAAGTTATTATCTTTCTTAGTGCTTTTCGTTTGTTGGTTGATCTTTCTTATCATCGGTCATCGACGATCCTGTGTATTTCGATGTGCTCCGCTGTATTGTGCGTCATCGACGCACAACAGAAGTTTCATCTGTGGACTTCATTATGACAGTGGAGTCAGGGGCAATTAGGTGAGCTTGAGCCTTATAATCTTTGGAAACAACTACCTGCACCGTAGGAATGCGGTGCAGGCATTAATTACCTGAAGGTTTTGGCAAAAAAATTGAGGGGAGAGATAGTACAAATAAGTATTGAGTTGATGTTTTTTCTGTATTTGGTTAATAATCGTTGACTACACCGCATCCTTGCGGTGCTAGTAGCAATTCTCTAATCTTTTCACGGGACATATGATGAGTTGAAGTCTTAGTCGTCCCGCAGGCTGCATATTAAGGAATAACAAATATGATGTGATGTATATTGGAAAATTTCAAACTCTCAATTCCGGTCCTCTTATTTTTGCGACAGAAAACAGTGAATCATGGCCAAGTCAATTGGCCTACCTTGTGAGAAGTCGAGGATTTGATGCTCTCCAATGTATCAAAAAAAAAAACACAGTGAATGGTCATCATAATATCCAGCATTCCCCTTGTTTTGGAAAGTATCTCTCAATTATTACCCCCTTAGCCATGTTCATCCAGCTTGATTCTGGGGAAACGAACGTACATTGCATTGTCTCCGCCAAAATCTGTGTGGGATGCACTCAAAGATTCTATAAATACTCCAAGACATTGCCCCACCTTGAATCACACCATTCATTCTTTCCTTTTCTCTGCAAAATATTTTTCCTTCTCTCTCGATCTCTCGATCTCTCAATGTGTACTGTGTATTTTTAGCTGGTAGGCTGGGATCGAACTCTGCGCCTCTGGGTCTCTACAAAATGTGTCTGTCTAGACGTTTGTTTGAATGCCTCAAGGCGCAGGTTCTATCCCAGCCTACCACCCTAAAAATCAAATGAAGAAGAAGCAGCAGCAGCAGCTAACTATTGATTCTAAAATATGATCCTAGACATATACAATGTGTATCCCAAAATACTTCTTCAATCTCGTATAATCTTATTGCCCACATGTTGTAATTCTTCGCATGATCAAACAAATACTGGGTAAATGAATATTATTCAAGCAAAGATCTATCGAGTTGCGTGTTCATGCACTAGGAATGCTCGTGCATGGATATGGGATCACTCTCCATTATTCAAGCCAGCAGTAAGATTGATGCACCTACATATCATTTTTCAACATATCATTTTTCATGATTTTACTGGTCTTTTTAAATGCATTCTTCCTTTAAAACTCTTTCTAATGAATGGTTGAAAAGGGGCTTGCGTAGAAGCTGAATCACTGAAGGGTTCAGCCTTCTTTTCATTGGTCATTCTTTGAGCTTTTAGGAGTTAATGGGTCGGATTCAGACCCGCATGGAGGGATCGGAGCTGAATCCCAACCCGCTTAAAAAGAGAAGTCTACATAGAACCTGTCGTTGCTACGACATGGGTCTAAAAGCAAGATCTAATCTGGCAATCTATTATACAAAAGAGAGAATTTATTATACAAACAATGGATGTCCACCTAGGTTTGTTCTAAGTGGCATATTGATGGACCAGATGCCCACTTGGACTTTGATGGTCCAACACTCACCTAATCCTCTCCTTTTTTGACTAAGATTCTCATTAGACGTCGCCAATGACAATTTTGTAAGTCTCTCGCCCCTATAAAAGGGGGTTACATCTAAGCTTCAAATACACACCGAAAATCCCAACACCATTCGGAGAATAGAAAGAGGGAGAGTTTTTCCTTCCATGAGAGAGAAGAAGCGTGTCTAATTCCAGAGAGAATTGTGAGGATTTACACCAAATAGAGAAGTTACCACAGAGAGGTAAAAGTTGTAGTGAGTTTTTTGTAGTAGTGTTTATCGCAGAGTGTGTAAAATTATTTTCAGTGAGAAATAGTGAAGTTTTTTTACTCTCCAATTTTACTGTTTTACTATCAGTAATTCTTATAGTGATCAGTGAATCACAAGTGGTATCAGAGCCTATGTAAGCTGTGTGAGAGGGAGTTAAGCTGTGTGAGAGGGAGTAAACCTTGGGAGTGAATTTTTTTTGAGGGGGATAATTTTTTATACCATTTTCCCTCTTCAAAATGTCAATGGAAGAGTCATCCTCATCGGGGGCTATGATCAAGCTGACGTCCACAAATTACACACAGTGGAGACATTGAATGGAGGATCTCCTCAGTTGTAAAGATTTATTTGACCCATTAGAGGTCGAAGTAGTAAAGCCAAAATGCACCAAAGAAGCTGACTGGAAGAAGATAAATCGAAAGACGGTCGGTCAAATCCGACAATGGATCGATCACAGCGTCTTACACCATGTTGCACATGAGACGGACACATATGCCCTATGGCAAAAGCTAGAGGACATGTACCAAGCCAAGACTACTCGAAATAAAGCCTTATTAATGAGGCGATTGGTAAATTTGAAGCAACGGAGTGAAACTTCCGTTGCTGAGCACACGAGCGAGTTCCAGAGCCTGGTAAATCAACTATCTGCGGTGGAGTTACAGCTTAGAGATGAAGATCAAGCTCTTCTCCTTCTCAGTTCTCTTTCAAACAACTGGGAGACGTTGGTGGTCTCTCTCAGCAATTCGGTCCCAAACAGCAAACTTATCATATCTATAGTTAAGAATGCCCTCTTCAACAATGAGGCAATAAGAAAAGAAGCTGGCACCGACCAATCGCATGCTCTCGTGACAGAGACTCGAGGAGGACAACAAGGAGGTGGTCGAAGCTGGGGTAGAGGCTGGAGCAAAAGCCATGGTAGGTCTATAGACGGGAGGATGCATACCTTCAAGTGTTACCATTGTGGCATGGAGGACCAAAAGAAGAAGAATTGTCGGAAGCTGTTGCGAGAACAAGGTTAAAATGGTTCTCAACAGAAGACCAAGGATGGAGAGGCGTTAGTCACTTGTACCAGAGAATTGGCTATCTGCTCTATCCAAAAAGAGACATGCCTTCACGTTTCCAATCAGGACAGTGAGTAGCTGGTTGATACAGCAGCATCCTTCCACGCCACTCCTTGAAGAGACTTCTTCACCAGCTACAAAGCAGTCGACTTTGGGATCATGAAGATAGGGAATACATGTTCCTGCAAGATTGTAAAAATGGACGATGTTCAGATTCAGACGAACGTCGGCTGCACACTAACTCTGAAGGATGTCCGACATGTGCCATACCTCTGGCTGAAATTGCTCTCTGGGACAACTCTTGACAAGCAGGGCTTTGACAATCACTTCAGCAACGTCACATAGAGGTGCCATGATTACCGCAAAGGGGCACATTTGTAGTACGTTATACAAACTCATGTGAAGATATGTACCGACAGCCTTAAGTGGTGGAACATGAGGCTACTCAAACTATGTGGCACCAACGACTCGGCCACATGAGTGATAGAGGGTTATCTCTCTTGACAAAGAAGGAGCTAATCTCAATCACTAAGGATACTGGACTAAATCCTTGTCAGCATTGCTTAGTTGGCAAGCAACATAGAGTCTCCTTCGATTCTTCTTCACAGGAGATCAGAGTTACTCAGTCTGATACACTCTGATGTTTGTGGTCCCTTGGAGGTTGAATCACTAGGTGGCAACAGGTACTTCTTGACCTTCATTGATGATTCTTCTCGGAAGGTGTGGGTCTACTTCTTGAGGATGAAAGACCAAGTGCTCGACTACTTCAAGCTGTTTCACGTCATAATCGAACGTGAGATAGGAAAGAAGTTAAAGTGCCTCGGCTCAGATAATGGAGGTGAATATTCTTCCATAGCATTCAATATCTACTGCAAATGCCAAGACATTAGACATAAGAAGACAGTTCCTCACACTCCACAATACAACGGCGTAGCTGAAAGGATGAACCGAACGATCATGGAGAAGGTCAGAATCATGCTCAGTATGACAAATCTGCCAAAGCCAATCGGGGGAGAAGCTGTTCGTTCTGCTTGCTACCTCATCAACAGATCACCATCGGTACCTTTGGATTTTGCTACTCCATAGAAGGTGTGGTCTGGTAAGAATCCCTCATACTCCTACTTGAGGGTATTTTGTTGCTTAGCCTTTGCACATGTATCTAAGGAGCAAAGGCAGAAGCTTGATGCAAGGACCATTCCTTGTATCTTCATTGGCTTGTATCTTCATTGGCTATGGAGATGAGAAATTTGGGTACAGATTGTGGGATCCAAAGAAGAAGAAGGATATTCGGAGCAGGAATGTGTTGTTCCAAGAAAATCATACGCTAGAAGACATTAAAAAGCCCATGATGTCTTCAAATGCAAGCTCAAGTGCTGAAGACATTGTTCCAGACCAGCACCAAAACAATATGAAAAGATGCATGAAGAAATACCAGAAGAGGAGGAGGCTGTTGAACAAGACATGGAAGAAGAGGTAGATGCTGAGCAAGGGGAGCCACAACCCTCTCCTTCAGTTATTACACCACCATCACCACAGGCAGATGAAGGTACACCTCCTGAAGTCAACAACTTACGAGTGCGGAGATCTGAACGAGGTCAGATTCCATCAACCAGCAGATATTCAGAAGCTGAGTATCTTCTACTTTCTGAAGAGGGGGAGCCAAAGAGTTTCCAAGAAGCAGTATCTAATAAGAACAAAGAGAGTTGGCTACAAGCAAAGAAGGATGAGATGGAATCTCTGCAGAAGAATTCTACTTATGAGTTGATCAAGCTTCCACAAGGAAAAAAGGTGTTGAAGAACTGTTGAACCATTGGGTCGGCATTCGAGATAACTCGATCGGCAGATGACTAAGGCCCACAAGTAGGACTGTTGACGAACGAGCTTGAACATGGAGCTTGGTTTTGTTCATGAACAAAATCCATGTTCAAGCTCTGTTCGTTTACTAACCAAGCTCTAAAAACCTGTTCAAGCTTGTTTGTTAAGCTTACCGAACGAACATAAACAAACGTAAACAAACATTTACCGAGCTTATTCACGAGTAGTTAATCGAACGTTCTGTTCGTTAACAAGACTTATCGAGCTTGTTCGTGAACATGTTCAGAAACATGTTCGTGAACACACAATCAATTTTGTTCATGAACAGATTTTCAATCAAACGAACGAACGTCAATTTTTAATTAGGAATAATAATATTTAAATATAATTGCCGATGACCAAGTCAATTAAATAAAAGGATCAAAAATTTGCAGGACAAAACAAATAAATCCAGCATAATAGCTCCATAGATCCCATTACAAGCATCCGTTACAAGCATAGTAAAAAATATACTATTTCTCTAAATTTACTTTTTCCGGTACATATTCATTCACGAACACTTAACGAGCTTGTTCATGAACATCACTTAACGAGCTTGTTCACGAACACTTAACGAGCTTGTTCATGAACATAAATGAACGAACACAGTTATGTTCAAGCTCTGTTCGTTTACTAACCGAGCTCTAAAAATCTATTCAAGCTTGTTCATTAAGCTTCCTAAACAAATGTAAACGAACATGTACCGAGCTTGTTCACGAGTAGTTCGTCGAACGTTCTGTTCGTCAACAGCCTTACCCACAAGGCCCACAAAAGAAGCCCGATATCGACTCAGTCAAAGCCCAATGGCCAATCGATCGTTGAGTCTACCTCACTCGAATATGGGATTAAAGGCGGATTCGCAAATCGCGGGGACGTGCATAACATGTATTCCTATTAAAGGGGGAAGATTGTGGCCCCATTATGGGTGGCCGTTATCACCCCAACGTCTCAATGGGACTCTGAATGCCTATAAATAGAGGAACGGGTCCCAATTCCAAGGTACGAGGTCTAAGACATAGAACTCTACTTTCTCAGCAGATATTTCTTATACATTCGAGCGTGCACTGCCAGTCTTGAGACGAACCTCTATGTATCGATCTTAGCTGCACCAAGCTCCCTCTCTTCCTTAAGTTTCTACACTAACTTAAGCATCGGAGAGGATTTGGGTCGAAACCTAAATCCGACCAGCCTAACGTGTCCCTGTGCTGCAGATCGACAGTCATCATCCAGTGTCGAGGGTCGTCATTGAGCTTCCAAGCCTCGAACGATTGGTGGGACCGGAAAGGTGCTCTCTCTCAAGTGCAAGAGTCCGTACAAGTAATATAATCTGGGAGTCCAGATGTCAAATCCTCAGGAGGAAATCTGTTGCAACCACAACTCAAATCAAATAGAAAGCCAACAACGAGAAAATAACCACTTTAATAATGAGGGTGATGTGAATGGAATTGATCGTGGTGAACCATGTGAATGAAGAAAAGTGTGTATGAAAGTATCGACGAAAAGTTTGCACATGGTATGGGTTCGTTAGGATCAATAACTCGTATTAATTTGGTTGACAAGTATAACGCAATGAATTCTCCTTTTGGGAACAATTCACCGGAAAATACCCAATATAACTCAATGAATTCTCCTTTTGGGAGCAATTCATCGGAAGATACCCTTTTGGGGGTTCAAGCACAATATTCAATAAGATCATCGCTAAAGTTATAATACGATATGAAACTCTCTTTTGGAGAGATCAAAACTATGGCATAAAACTCCCTTTTGGGGAGATCAAAACTCACCCTTTTGGGGTGATTATCAACTTAATCACTTCTTTTGGAAGATGAAAAAGGCGATTTACGAACAAGGATTACAACTTTAACGACGTTTAACGATTAAGCACGACGATATTCAACCAAACTAACACAAATAATATCCCCTAAGTACTCCATACCATGCACAAATAAGTTTTAGCTACTCATGGTGCAAGAATAAACAACGTTCATAGCAAAATACATTGATCTAATAGCAAAATACGATGAAAAACACCAAAATACGGAGTTTACGTTAAGAAATATATCACCAAATATCCTTGAAAAGACACCAAAACTCTCTGAAAATAAGAAAATAGCCTCTAGAATTTTACAGAATTTTTCCATGGCGAAATACGGCTCCTAGAGCCTCCAATACGCTCAAAATACGCCAAAATCTGCTTGTATATGCCCAAAAACCCTAGGAATACCTTTTATAGAGGCATTGCGGGTTTGGGTTGTGTTATCGGGTTCAAACCCGCATCAAAATTCCGCCCAAACCCCGCATCAACTCCTGCCCGTTCGATCGGAGGCGGGATCGAGCCTACGCGTGACATGTGTCCTTCAATATAAGTGCAAAGCCCGCATCCGCTGATCAGTGCTCCGGATCCGCTTCGGAATCAATCTGGACCGTCGGATTGGACGATCGTGTGGCTCTCGAAGAGCCACATCGACTCCGAGCTCTCCCGCTTCGTTTCGTGATCCGCTTCCGCCCGCTTCGATATCGTCCGTCCGATCGAGCGGGCGTTGCTTAAGATGGCGCCACGCGTCCCTCAGAACGCGCCTCGGCTACCGCTTGTGGGCCGTCGGATTCAAATCCCCGTGAGATCTCGCCCGTTCGTTTCGAATTTGCGGGGCGATTGATAGCCGTCTGATCAAGCGGTGGATGTCTTGGATGTCGACACGTGGCAAAGGGATTCGCCTGCCTTCGCCTGCGATCCGCTCGTCTGCGAGCCGTCGGATTGAAATCGGACGGCGGAAAAGTCGCCACGTCGTCTGCTGTTTTGGCGTCGATTCTAGCCGTTCGATCAACATCGAGCGGTCGAAGGGATGCCACGTGGCCCGCTCTGAGCGAGGCGACAAATACGAATACGTAATTTACTCGTATTTCGTGCGTATTTCTCCATTTAATTGGTATTCTGCATTCAAAAATACACAGTAATTAGCACGGATCTCAGAAAAATACAAATAAATAGTCGTTGGAATCGTGAGATCGAGACCAAGCTAGGAAAAATATGAGAAGTGCAGAAATGCGTCGTTAAATGCTGTTTTGTGCTCAAATAGTGTGTTTTCTCTAATAAATAAATGTGTAGAAAATACATATGAATTAGAGAACAATGTAGCATCACATGAGCACAAAATAGGGCTAAATGGGGGGTTAAATATGTAATATTGAACCCGAATCAACGATCGACGCAACTACTGCTCAAAGATCAATCGAGCACGACACCATCATCAACATCCGACCCATATTCTACCAACCTTGGGTCCCAACCCATCTGCTGACGAGGCTTCGACTCGGCACCAAGAGTCTACGTCAGCTTGACAACTGTCTCGGTCAATTTTGGCCTTAACAGTTTGGCACCGTCTATGGAAAATGTTTACCAGATTAACATCCCAAAGCAATCCAAAAAGCTATAACAGCTAGACCCACAATGTCGGACCGATCAAGGGTTTGAAGGAGAGGCCGAAAGCAAACAGCGTCCTGGTGGAGGATGGCATGGACTCCATGAATCCACCTCTGCGATCGACAGAGACCCCGAAGGAGCTCGGAGTGACCCGGAAGAAATTCACCCAATTCACCGAGCAGGTCGATAGGAGTCTAGGTGCATTGGTGACTTTAATGCGCCAAAACATGGGGAGCCCATCACCCTTAAATGAACTATTGCTGCCTCCAAATCCGAACCTGACGCCAACCAAGGGCTCGACCTTCCTCTGAGATCTAGGGGACCCAAGGACAAATCAACTGGAGATTAACCTCCACAAAACGACCCCCCAATTCATCGAAACGATGGAACGGGGTCGACAATTAAGCCTTCGTTCTCCAGGGAGAACATACCCCCTCCAATTACATGAAGGCGACCCGCAAGATCCTAGATCAGGTAATGTATGGGGCTCCCCCATGTTATAACCCTCTAAACCCTGCAGGTGGATTCGGAAGGAGGGATGAGATCCTAAACCGATCCTTAGGAACTAACTACATGCAACCCGGAGAAGGAGGATCTCTACTGGTCCGATCCACGATTCGAAGGACCTCACTGAAAGAAAATATCATCTCTGCGCCTCCTCTCCCCAAGTTCAAGATCATGGCCCTACCAGCTTATGATGGCAGAGGCGACCTATGGTCACACATTCATAAGTATATGAATGTCATGCTGCTTCACGGGACCGACGAGCCGTACCTTTATAGAGACTTCCATGCTACCCTATTCAAGAGGGCAGAAAGCTGTTACGAAGGGCTACCCCATGACTGCATCGGCTCGTTCGATGAATTGGCAGAAATATTCTGCAAACAATTCGTCGCGGGACGATATCCTAAGAAGAAGTCATCCCAACTCTTCTCGCTCAAACAGAACGAGAATGAGTCAATCCGAGCCTTCTTTCAGAGATTCAACGATGAGAGGCTCGATGTAGAGGAGACACCGGGCGTGATCGTCATAGCGACGCTCACCCAGGCGGTCCAAAATAAGCACCTGCGGAGGGCCCTCCACCAGTTCCCCTTAACATCGTCGCAGAAATGCTCAATATAACGAATCGGTTCACTTCCTCCGAGGAGGCAGAAGAACCAGCCAGAGTTAATGCGAAGAGTGCCCCCTCCTGCCGTGGAGACACGAGGCGAGAGAAACCAACCTCGGGAACCTCCGCCAGGATTCTGGAGACAAGAGACCTAGGGAGAGAAGCCCTCGAAGCAAGGAGTGCCCTACCTATGCTAAGTTGTCGCCCCTAAGACGGAAGTCCTCGTTTACCCCAATCCAAGAGACATCAAAGTAGGACAAGTATGAGAAGAGTGACGATCTCAAATTCTGCAAATACCACAACGACTATGGGCACGATACCAACGACTGTTGGACTTTCACAAATGAGATTGATGTGCTAGTCAAGCGAGGGTACCCCAAGAACCCGGCTCACGATCAACCTAGCAAGGAGGGATCCTCAAAGCAAAAGGACAAGATGACGGGTTCACCTGTCACCAAGGTGATAGACTAGACATCCGTCTAAGACTTGAGGCGAATAAAGATGCGATGAACAACAACAACCCCGACGAAGATCAAAAACACATGTACGCCTTTTTCATTTTTCTGTCACTTTTTTTCAATAAAGCATGTATCTTTTATCAAATAAAGTTTTGTTTCCTTAAGCCTTCATAAAGTCTAAAGAAACTATCCCATCAAAACTCCCGTTGAAAAGATCCGATCCTCGAGAGGTTTTGGGAAAACTGAACTTACGTTAATGCAAGTGAAACCCAAACGAGCGTCAACCGTAATTCGAAGGGGCCACCCCTTCGCTACTGAACGACTCTCCTAGACGAGCGTCAGCCATAAGTCGAAGGGGCCACCCCATCTCTACTGAACGACTCTCCTAGACGAGCGTCAGCCGTAAGTCGAAGGGGCCACCCCGTTGCTATTGAACGGCTCTCCTAGACGAGCGTCAGCTGTAAGTCGAAGGGGACACCCCTTTGCTACTAAACGAATCTCCTAGACGAGCATCAGCCATAAGTCGAAGGGGCCACCCCTTCGCTACTGAACGACTCTCCTAGACGAGCGTCAGCCGTAAGTCGAAGGGGCCATCCCATCGCTATTGAACGACTCTCCTAAACGAGCGTCAGCCGTAATTCGAAGGGGCCATCCTTTCGCTACTGAACGACTCTCCTAGACGAGCGTAAGCCTTAAGTCGAAGGGGCCATCCCTTCACAACTGAACGACTCTCCTAGACGACCGTCAGCTGTAAGTCGAAGAGGCCACCCCTTCTCTACTGAACGACTCTCCTAACCAAGCGCCAGCCGTAAGTCGAAGGGGCCACCCCTTCGCTACTGAACGACTCTCCTAGACGAGCGTCAGCTGTAAGTCAAATGGCTCACCCCATCGCTACTGAACGATTCTCTTTGACAAGTGTCAGTTGTTAGTCGAAGGGACCACCCCTTTGCTACTGAACGACTCTCCTAAACGAGCATTAGCCATAAGTCGAAGGGGTCACCCCTTCGCTGCTGAACGAATCTCCTAAACGAGCGTCAGCCGTAACTCGAAGGGGCCACCCCTTCGCTACTGAACGACTCTTCTAAACGAGCATCAGCCGTAAGTCGAAGGGACCATCCCTTCGCTATTGAACGACTTTCTTAAGCGAGCATCATCTGTAAGTCGAAGGAGCCACCCATTCGCCACTGAACGGCTCTCCCAGAAAGTCTTTAATTATAAGTCCAAGGGCCACCCCTTCATCACTGAACGACTCCCATTCCGTTAACCGCGAATCGAGTAAAACTCTCCCTCACCATGGAACATAGTGGTCAACTTCTTAGCATGGTTCAATTGATTATCCTTGATCATCCTGAAGCAGTGCCTAACCTATCGAAAGGGACCACCAGGTATTACGACTACCACATGATGTAAGCGACAACAAACAAATAGATGCAACGACAAACAAGGATATACTGGCCAACTCTCCTGGCATTTCCTATTGCAAAACATTGTTTTCATTCACATCACCCCCTATACATCCAAAAATTTCTTAAAACAGCCATAAACAAGAGCACCGACATCCTACAGCGGCCGGTTAGGCCCATAGTCTCTATCTAGCATGGCCGTGGACTCTGGGTCCCCCATAGCATCCGCTCCTACTTCGTCACCAGCCATGGTGGCAGCCTCGTCAATGGAACAGCCTCCTCCGTGTCACGGCTCTACTCGTCATCGCCTTGGCTCGATTCATCCTCACCGAGGTCTGAAAATATCACCGGGATCTTGTCGATCTCGACGGAGAGGTCAGGAAATCGGTTCTTCACCTCCAGTCGACATCGCTCGTAGCCTTCTTTGTATAGCTCGTCGAAGTCAGGAAATGTGTCCTTGAACTCCTAAACAGCCATCTCCGCTCTGACCTCGGTTTCGACCCTCTCCTCCAGGAGAGCATCCTCTACTCGCTTTCTCAATGCGGTTTGTTCAGCCTCTGTCACGCCCCGCTTCCCAAAAACGTGGAGGCGAAGCGTGAGAAGGTCCGCTCAGACTTGAAGCTACAAAGCTTAAGTCCGATAAGCGTCAATCACTTTAAACTGCAGGTCCTTGCAACGCGAAACGAAACAAAGATAATAATAACGAAAAGGGACAAAGAAACATCTCAGAATATCCATAATAATAAATCTCAACATCGCAGAAAAGCCACCAGGCTAAAATAAAAGAGTCTAAAAGAGGCCCAGCATGGCCAACAAAAGTACAACGTATGTCACGCCCCGCTTCCCAAAAATATGGAGGCGAAGCGTGAGAAGGTCCGCTCAGACTTGAAGCTACAAAGCTGCAAGTCCGATAAGCGTCGATCAAGTTTAAAACTGCAGGTCCTTGCAACGCTAACGAAACAAAGATAATAATAATTAAATGAGACAAAAGAAATATCTCAGAATATCCATAAAATAAGTTTCCAACATCGCAGAAAAACCACCAGGCTAAAAGAAAAGTCTAAAGGCCCAACATGGCCAACAAAAGTATAAAGTACAAAACTACGGTGCTACGCACCAACGACTAACAAA
Organism: Scilla litardierei; assembly: GCA_030789695.1. NCBI lineage: Eukaryota > Viridiplantae > Streptophyta > Magnoliopsida > Asparagales > Asparagaceae > Scilla > Scilla litardierei. Next base: position 16,042,324 of record CM061135.1, on the reverse strand, counting down.
AGGCCTAAACAAAATAAAGCTCAACAAAAACTCAAAGCATGGTCACCGGTGTCCACCAAAATCCTCCTGGGCAATCATGGACTCGGACTCAGCGTCAGCAACTCATCACGTACACAGCAACGATCTCTGGCTCAGGTCTAACATGTGACACCCAAAAGAGCAAGGGGCACATGTCAGCAAGTCTGGGAGACTTGTGCAAGGAAACTACAAGTGGGTAAAAGTAAAGCAGCCTAGCAGTTCTAGCATGATGCGATGACATGGCAGTTAAGGTAATGAGTGCAACAGATAAAGTAAAGTAGAGCAAGTACGAGCATGGCATGGCATGGCAGGGATGACAAGTATTACATGAATCATTCACAAGACAAGTACAAGACAAGGAAAGTAAGCACCTCGTGCACAGAGATTCCGCCTTTTGGCTAGAGGGCTGATCAAGCCACTCCTAAGCTCAAGTGACCGTTTATCCCTACCCCTCCACGTGTGTCGAGCCAGGGCATTACCCCCGAACACGGAATGCTCGCTTCTGGACCACGAGCCAGGAAGTGTGTAAACAAGTATGGCCTAGGGGTGCACCTAGCCAGGAACACGGAAACACGGATTTGTACAAGTATTTTGTAGCGTGTGCTACGATGCAACAATCAATTTGGATGACATGTAAGATGCAATGCATGGCAGTTAAAAGTACGTACAGTTTAAGGAAAGTAAACGTGACAGTTTAGTATGCATGAACAACAAGTTTAAAGGGTTGGATCTAGCTTCGTTGTCAAGCTAGATCAATTAGGTGACGGATCTAGTTTCGTTGTCAAACTAGATCAAGTAGGCGTCTAGCCAGCTATCATTTCACTGACTAGTCTCTTTTACGCTAAAGGCAAGTAAGTGGCCTAAAAACATGGCCCTACACAAGATTTGGCAAGTTTCACTTGCCTGCAACTATCACGTCAAGGAAACACCGTCCAACGAGTCCAAAGTCACGATTCCTACGTGCACAAGTCCACCGGCCTACATCCGTTTTATTAATCTTGATTAGTGAATTTAAAACATTTAAAATACTTTGAAAATACTGATTTTAGTCTTGATTAGCATGCAATTGGGTTGGGGTCTTAGGGGTGCAAAACGTTACCTCAACACGACGCGAAAGCTACACCGGCGTCGGGTAGCGACGCCGGGGGTTGGAATAATAGAACGCGCTCCAAGTCCTGATTCCAAAATATTTTCCTCGCTGGAAAATTCAGAGCTTCAACCGGGGCGACGGTTCCAGATTCCAAAGCTCGCATGTGCGACGACGGGCTACGACGTGCGACGACGTCGTACGCGACGAATCCTCGAAGGGCAAGCACCTTGGTGGGGCCCACAGTACTCCTAGGGGCCTTTGGGGAACCCACAATACCTCTGGAGAACTTGGGGGGCCCACGGTGGCAAGCGATGCGGGAGTTGCGACGTTGCGACGAACGTCGCTCGGTCAGACACTAGCCGCTGCGAGGAATTGGCTCGGTCAGACACATGGGAACGGGGGCTGTGCAGCTGCGGGGGTCGGTCACGTGCCTTGGTGCGGAGAGGTCCATCGGTCGGGCGCTTGGGGCGGCTCGGTCGCAGCGCTTGGGTGCGGGGAGCGGGGTGCTGCAACGTTGCAACGGTTGCAACGTTGCGGAGCTGCGGTCGGTGCGGAGAAGCGCCTCGGTCAGACACTTGGATTGCGGGCGGGCGACGATGCAACGCTGCAGCGATGCAGCGCTCGGTCACAGCGGGCGGGGTCTTCGGTCGGGCACGGAGCGGAGCGGGGGACGAAGCGGGCGACAAGCGGGGTCGATGCGGAGCGGGGATGCGGGCCAAGCTCTCGGTCTGACCGAGAGCTTCTCTCGGTCGGTGCGGTCGAACGGGGTGGGCGGCTGCAACGGTTGTGGCGGAGCTTGGATGCGGGCGGTGGCCTCGGTCAGACCGAGGGAACGGGGCGAAAATCTCCGGTCGTGCACAGGCGACGGCTGCGACGTTGCGACGAATCGTCGCAACGTCCAATTTTGGTTCTGGACGAGGCTAGGGCTAATTTCTTTGGAAAATAGGACTTGCTAGGTGTTGCTTATATAGTATAGGTGGGTTGACTTGGTCTAGGGCTAAATCTAATAGGATTAGAATTCAAAAAGATTTGAAATTTGAATTCAAACTTCTCCAACCCAATCTAGGATTTGACCTGGTCCAAATGAGCTGGAAATTGGCTCAAAAATTCTTTAAAACGTTTTAAACTCAAATAAATTTTATTTGGCCGAAATTAATTTAAAAATAAATTATTAAAAATAATATAAAACTTGTAAAAATTATAAAAGTGGTCAAATAAACTCCAAAAATTATAAAATAAATATTGTGGTGATCGTGGCGACGAATGTGAGCTAACTAAGAAGACGGATCTCAGTTTCGACGTCGGACGACGGAACTAAAAATAGAAACGTCTCCCGTCAAGAGTGAGAATCGTCACGTCTCATTGAGTAAGTTCAAATTGTGGGAAAACGACTCGAGGAACGTCGTTCCAAATTAGTGCCACTATTTAATACTCTCAGAGACGTTCGCAACGGCATATCACACAAAAGTGTTCGCAAACAAATAAAGTCTAAAGCAAACACGTGCACGGCCAAAAGCACGTGCACGAACAACGTACGACGAAAAGTGGTCGTTACATCCTCCCCACCTTAGAATAAAGTCCGTCCTCGGACTTTCTAATATAGCTAGTCGCTCTAGTAACTACCCTAATCAAGTCATATGATAATTCAACCGGTATAGTCATTACATGTGCTTATATATGCACTAGGTAGTCAAACATTAATACTACCAATCACGTATACATATACATTCACGTACGTCATATACTTATACCTATTATAGCCAGTCAAACTCATACTCGTATTTCAATCGTATATATAAGCATGCATCCCTTATATAGCTATTACCTACCTAATCACAAAACAATAATTCAGATACTTATATAATGATAGTTTCACGCGTAGCCAATACAATCATCGTTCTACCTGTATGTAGCTACCTATGCACAAACATCAAGGGTTTACTGCCCTCTAATATTCATCCAATACCAAACATCTCAACTCATATAGTCACACCATACCATTATTAAATCAAGTTCACTATATCTAATATACATTCACCGTTACTATAATTTCACAATATATAGTCATTCAAATACACGCAAATAGTTCGCCATATATTCACATCACGTACGATCCTATAACTGTATTTACGACACGCCACATATACTATAGTCATCAAAACCTATAACTAAGCACATACTTACCCGTGCATGGTGCACTCCCATACACGCTAATATTTCATTTACGCATACCAATCATACTATTGTATAACTAGCACACAAACACACCTAATTTTTTTTTTTAGCTAGTACACATACGTTCACACAACAAGTCCTTAGTAAATAACTACACCACAAGACCGGCACCTATAACTATATACTGGCGTAGCGACCCACAATCATGTGCGTAGCACAACCAGGCACAAACGCTCCTATCTCTATACACACATCAAACATCGCTATATTACAAACATACATTCAATATACTTAGAGTATACCCACTCAAGCTTGAGTGAGACTCAGTACACATATCAGAATATTCTATGTACGTAGCACGACATTCATACCTATACCAATATCACTTCAATATTTATACGTCTATCAATACATCCATATATCATAAGTCATTCACCTAATATCTAACCAGGTAATACTCACATCGTTCAATCATTCTATATACTATAATAATAATAATACAGACATCAGCACACGTATATTTATAATACACTCCCTAATACATGCATACGTATTCATCGTATAGTCATACATATGTAACATATATATTCACACCATAGCCTACTACCTATAATTAGTATACTAACACATATACATGCATAGTTAAGATGTGCAATAGTCGTGTATACCTCACGGTATGCACGCATGCAACATCCCGCAAAAGCAAGCAATACCAATCAAAACTATAACCCCACTACCTATATATATATCACCTATATACTCATGCAACGAAACATAACTACTTACACATAAGCACATATATATCTACCTACGAGCACAACTTAGATATCCCAACGCTGATTCAAATATACACAAGCATCCCTAGTATAGTATATCTATCCACACAAAAATCTATAATTACTAACACACAACAACTTCATAAGGGTCCAAGGGTCTACTAACCACTAAGAGTTGACCAGACATTGAAGGACCCTAAGACCTAAGCAACAAAGAGAGGTCGAGAGCGAGACGAGGAAGGATCGATAAGCACGAGTTCAGATAGGACATATACAAGGAGACAGCTTGGTTAGACGAAACATTGACTCAAGGTGATGTTTAGGTTGAGGGAAAATGGAGATGTAGAGATACATACATAGGATATAGAAAAGAAGATAGGGTAAGTAGCACATGCTAAAATACGTGAAATTGAAAACGGTTGTACTTTAAAATCCTCATCTGAGAAGAAATGTTTGGGGATCGATAAAACGAGTTGTTCAAAATAAATCTGAGTCGAATATTCAAAATAATAGAGAATGGCCTACTGGTTTTAAAAATCATTTTAAAAGAAAGTAAAATCATTTACACAAATATTAAGGACATGGTTTAGAAAATTTATTCGTCAATAATTTAATATAATGTCGTCAAAAGTGTTTGAAAGTCAAAGAATGAAATCAATTAACGGAAGAATTTTAAGCTCGTGTTAAATGTTTTCAAAACTTTTAGGCTATGGAAAAATTTAAAATAATCAATTTTGAAACTTCTTTAGAAAACCATGGTTTGCCAAAAATGAGAAACTGATTTAAAAAAAACCCTTAATATACGAGCACAACAAGTCTGGCACGGTTATAAAAATAGTTGAAATTCAATTTGGTTTAGAAATTTTTCTAAAACGTGTATGGTGAGCGGAAAGAAAATAGTAGTAACTTAGCATAAAAATTTTCAAGGTCGAATAACAAATCTTTAAAATCAAATCAGGGAGGGTCTAAAGCAGGAAGAGGTTATGAAAATAGTAATTTTGCAAAAATCTAAAATAGTGAGAACGACGAGCAAACCAACTTGCTAAAATCTGAAATTCCATGTGTCTTGAAGAGTATATTAAAAGTAAACCCGAAGTATTATTCAAATGGCATAAATAAGAGGGAAAATTATAAATCGAACTGAGCAAAATAAAAGTACGGTTCAGAATAAAAGTAATATATGAAAAGTCGACATGAGTACGAAAACATAGGCTGGGAAAAAATATTATAAGCTAGAGTTCAAAATTCCGACAAACGTTTTCAAAATTTAAATCAATGAAGAAGTATGAAGTATAAGTATATTAAAATTTTGAACAAAATTAAACTTAGGGAAAAAGGAAATCGTAAAATACTTTCAAGAGTTTCAAAGTTCATAATGGAGAGTTTCGAAAAAAGGACGACGATCGTCATGAGGCGATCTCGTGAATCGAGGCAAGGGAAATTGGTCGGATGATCAAAACATTCATATGCCTAGGTTATGAATCAGAAAAGTCTACGGAAACTCCTACGGTCGACCAACTAAAGATTTAAAGACTAAGCGCTAAGACTTCTAAAGATTATACGGCAAAGAAATGCGTTCAGCTTGTTCCGAAATCGATGAACCCAAGCGAACGACTAAAGGAAATTCTAGAAGTCTAATATGGTCAGGGGTAGACATGAACCACTAAGGTAACTCCTACGACGATTAAATCAATTGCCAGAAAGGGGGGTCTAACTATCAATCAGAGGCCTCTAACTAGCAAGCACAAACGTCTAACTAAGTCTTTTCATCACCTAGTGTCCTAAAAACGACTAAACTCAGGGCTTCTGATTCGGATGTTGCAATTTATTTAATGGACATTCCGTTATTATCGTTGTTCCGTTAATTCGCAATTGCAAGATTGGACCTGCATGGGCCACCAACAAAGCCTGTCACGCCCCGCTTCCCAAAAATATGGAGGCGAAGCGTGAGAAGGTCCGCTCAGACTTGAAGCTACAAAGCTGCAAGTCCGATAAGCGTCGATCAAGTTTAAAACTGCAGGTCCTTGCAACGCTAACGAAACAAAGATAATAATAATTAAATGAGACAAAAGAAATATCTCAGAATATCCATAAAATAAGTTTCCAACATCGCAGAAAAACCACCAGGCTAAAAGAAAAGTCTAAAGGCCCAACATGGCCAACAAAAGTATAAAGTACAAAACTACGGTGCTACGCACCAACGACTAACAAAAGGCCTAAACAAAATAAAGCTCAACAAAAACTCAAAGCATGGTCACCGGTGTCCACCAAAATCCTCCTGGGCAATCATGGACTCGGACTCAGCGTCAGCAACTCATCACGTACACAGCAACGATCTCTGGCTCAGGTCTAACATGTGACACCCAAAAGAGCAAGGGGCACATGTCAGCAAGTCTGGGAGACTTGTGCAAGGAAACTACAAGTGGGTAAAAGTAAAGCAGCCTAGCAGTTCTAGCATGATGCGATGACATGGCAGTTAAGGTAATGAGTGCAACAGATAAAGTAAAGTAGAGCAAGTACGAGCATGGCATGGCATGGCAGGGATGACAAGTATTACATGAATCATTCACAAGACAAGTACAAGACAAGGAAAGTAAGCACCTCGTGCACAGAGATTCCGCCTTTTGGCTAGAGGGCTGATCAAGCCACTCCTAAGCTCAAGTGACCGTTTATCCCTACCCCTCCACGTGTGTCGAGCCAGGGCATTACCCCCGAACACGGAATGCTCGCTTCTGGACCACGAGCCAGGAAGTGTGTAAACAAGTATGGCCTAGGGGTGCACCTAGCCAGGAACACGGAAACACGGATTTGTACAAGTATTTTGTAGCGTGTGCTACGATGCAACAATCAATTTGGATGACATGTAAGATGCAATGCATGGCAGTTAAAAGTACGTACAGTTTAAGGAAAGTAAACGTGACAGTTTAGTATGCATGAACAACAAGTTTAAAGGGTTGGATCTAGCTTCGTTGTCAAGCTAGATCAATTAGGTGACGGATCTAGTTTCGTTGTCAAACTAGATCAAGTAGGCGTCTAGCCAGCTATCATTTCACTGACTAGTCTCTTTTACGCTAAAGGCAAGTAAGTGGCCTAAAAACATGGCCCTACACAAGATTTGGCAAGTTTCACTTGCCTGCAACTATCACGTCAAGGAAACACCGTCCAACGAGTCCAAAGTCACGATTCCTACGTGCACAAGTCCACCGGCCTACATCCGTTTTATTAATCTTGATTAGTGAATTTAAAACATTTAAAATACTTTGAAAATACTGATTTTAGTCTTGATTAGCATGCAATTGGGTTGGGGTCTTAGGGGTGCAAAACGTTACCTCAACACGACGCGAAAGCTACACCGGCGTCGGGTAGCGACGCCGGGGGTTGGAATAATAGAACGCGCTCCAAGTCCTGATTCCAAAATATTTTCCTCGCTGGAAAATTCAGAGCTTCAACCGGGGCGACGGTTCCAGATTCCAAAGCTCGCATGTGCGACGACGGGCTACGACGTGCGACGACGTCGTACGCGACGAATCCTCGAAGGGCAAGCACCTTGGTGGGGCCCACAGTACTCCTAGGGGCCTTTGGGGAACCCACAATACCTCTGGAGAACTTGGGGGGCCCACGGTGGCAAGCGATGCGGGAGTTGCGACGTTGCGACGAACGTCGCTCGGTCAGACACTAGCCGCTGCGAGGAATTGGCTCGGTCAGACACATGGGAACGGGGGCTGTGCAGCTGCGGGGGTCGGTCACGTGCCTTGGTGCGGAGAGGTCCATCGGTCGGGCGCTTGGGGCGGCTCGGTCGCAGCGCTTGGGTGCGGGGAGCGGGGTGCTGCAACGTTGCAACGGTTGCAACGTTGCGGAGCTGCGGTCGGTGCGGAGAAGCGCCTCGGTCAGACACTTGGATTGCGGGCGGGCGACGATGCAACGCTGCAGCGATGCAGCGCTCGGTCACAGCGGGCGGGGTCTTCGGTCGGGCACGGAGCGGAGCGGGGGACGAAGCGGGCGACAAGCGGGGTCGATGCGGAGCGGGGATGCGGGCCAAGCTCTCGGTCTGACCGAGAGCTTCTCTCGGTCGGTGCGGTCGAACGGGGTGGGCGGCTGCAACGGTTGTGGCGGAGCTTGGATGCGGGCGGTGGCCTCGGTCAGACCGAGGGAACGGGGCGAAAATCTCCGGTCGTGCACAGGCGACGGCTGCGACGTTGCGACGAATCGTCGCAACGTCCAATTTTGGTTCTGGACGAGGCTAGGGCTAATTTCTTTGGAAAATAGGACTTGCTAGGGGTTGCTTATATAGTATAGGTGGGTTGACTTGGTCTAGGGCTAAATCTAATAGGATTAGAATTCAAAAAGATTTGAAATTTGAATTCAAACTTCTCCAACCCAATCTAGGATTTGACCTGGTCCAAATGAGCTGGAAATTGGCTCAAAAATTCTTTAAAACGTTTTAAACTCAAATAAATTTTATTTGGCCGAAATTAATTTAAAAATAAATTATTAAAAATAATATAAAACTTGTAAAAATTATAAAAGTGGTCAAATAAACTCCAAAAATTATAAAATAAATATTGTGGTGATCGTGGCGACGAATGTGAGCTAACTAAGAAGACGGATCTCAGTTTCGACGTCGGACGACGGAACTAAAAATAGAAACGTCTCCCGTCAAGAGTGAGAATCGTCACGTCTCATTGAGTAAGTTCAAATTGTGGGAAAACGACTCGAGGAACGTCGTTCCAAATTAGTGCCACTATTTAATACTCTCAGAGACGTTCGCAACGGCATATCACACAAAAGTGTTCGCAAACAAATAAAGTCTAAAGCAAACACGTGCACGGCCAAAAGCACGTGCACGAACAACGTACGACGAAAAGTGGTCGTTACAACGTACAAAACAAAGGTGCCAAGCACCGACTGCTAACAGAAATCCTAAAACAAAAGGAAACTCAGCAAGGTTCACCGATGTCCGCAAAACTCCTCCTGGGCAGACATGGACTCAGACTCAGCGTCAGCAAAACGTCACGTACTCAGCAACGGTCTCTGGCTCAGGATCTAACATGTGACACCCAAAAGAGCAAGGTGCACATGTCAGCAAGTCTACAAGAGACTTGTGCAAGGAAACTGAAAGTGGCGGTAAGCAACCTAGCAGTTCTAGCATGAATACAATGACATGGCAGTTAAAGTATGAGTGCAACAAGTAAGGTAAAGTAAAGTAAAGTACGAGCATGGCATTTAAACATGGCATGGATGACAAGTTATACAAATAACACTCACTATTACAAGACAAGTAAAGTAAGCACCTCGTGCACAGAGATTCCGCCTTTTGGCTAGAGTGGCTGATCGGACCAACTCCTAAGCTCAAGTGACCGTTTATCCCTACCCCTCCACGTGTATCGAGCCAGGGCCTTACCCCCGAACACGGAATGCTCGCTTCTGGATCACGAGCCAGGAAGTGTTTTTAACAAGTATGGCATAGGGGTGCACCTAGCCGGAAACACGGAGACACGGATTGTACAAGTATTTTGTAGCGTGTGCTACGATGCAAGTTTAACTAGGATGACATGTACGATGCAAAGCATGGCAGTTAACAATTCAAATGCGTACAGTTAAGGAATTTAAACATGACAGATATCAATGCATAAATGATATGGCAAGGTGTCGGATCTAGCTTCGTTGTCAAGCTAGATCACAAAGTTGCGCCTAGATCGCTATCATTTCACGATCTAGTCTCTTTCACGCTAGTACAAGGAATTGGCCTAAAACATGGCCTAAAGAAGTGTTGGCAAGTTTCACTTGCCTGATAGAGTCGGGTTGAGGTGTCCAGGTGACCGTAGAGGAAGACACGACAGTTTCTGCCAATAGATATATATATAACAAGCTTAGAGAGTTCTAACTTAACATGATAACATAAGATCCTAATATGAATGTACACTATTTCTAATAACACTAACATTGCACTAACAAGCTGCCCACATACCTCATGTATTAAGTTAACTCACTTCATACTTAAATATATATAGGCCACAGATCTTACAGTGTTTTCCAATACCCTAGTACAAAAACATTACATGGTTACAACTATCATCTTTGAACATCTATAATATAATGGTATACCACCTTATAAAGAACATAGCTGCGAGAAGTGTCACTTACTGACGTCAAACACTAAAAACAACAGCTTAGGTAATTTACTAACCCACGGTTGAAATGTGAAGTTACTATTTATATGCACTAGTTACAAAAAAATAGCTTACTGTGAATCAACTAATTAAGTTATAAACTCAACTGATCATATTAAAATAATTTTAGTGGTATCAAGACTACCCATAACAGCTTATATGTTCTCAGCATTAGTTTAATGGTAGGGTGGTACTAACTTCGCATTAACTAAGCAGTACCTTTTTAAAAAGCCATACAACAAGGGTTACTAGCTTAACCACCATACTTAAGATTCTGCACTTAAATATATATGTATTACAGTTCGTCATTTTAAAAAATTGCATGCGAGTAAAATATGAATAGATGCACTCACATTTGATAAGCAGACGATGGCGCCAACGGGTCGTATGACGGCGAAGGGTGGATGCCGTTGACGACGCGGGTAGCGTGAGGGCGAGGAGCTCTGGACGGTGAGGTCAAGGAGAGGGGAGCTCGGGCCATGGAGTACTCGGAGAGGACGCGTGGGGATGTGATGCGGGGCTGGGGAGGTCGCATGTGGCTGGGCGAAGTTGGCGGTGGCCGAGGTGGCATGTCGGAGGTCGGGGCGCCTGGGGAATCGAACGGGGCTGCTGCGAGTGGTTTCGCCAGGAAGGAGGAAACGTCGGTGAGGCTGAAGGCTAGCGGCGAGTTCTCAGGCGGATGGTTGCCGGTGTGTGTGCGCGGTGGCTGGCTTGGGCGGTGCGACAAGACTGTAGGTCGCTGCCGAAAGGAGGAGATGCCGAAGGGGTCTGCGAGGCGCCGGGAGATGCGGCGGTTGCCGTGGGAGGCGGAGGAGATCGCAGGGGCCGCCGGCGCTGTCTGCAGGCGGGGCGCGGCCTCGGTGGTCGCGGGCGTCGCAGGGCGGCATTCGAGCGCTGCTTGGCGCCGGCGCTTGGAGAGATCGGCGGTTCGGGCGGGGATTCAGGCGAGGTTTGGCCGGACGATGGGTCGGGAGGAAGGGAAGGTCGAAGGCAGCTCCTTGATGAGGCTGGCGACGCAAAACGAAGGAGAACGCGAGGGTAAGGTCGGAGCTTAGGTGGCGAGAGGGTTAAGAGGAGTCGGCGCCTGCTGTGAAGAGTTTTGCGTGAAAAAAATAATGGGGGCGGCGCGTTTGCTTTTTGCTTGGAGAGAGAAGAGATTATCCCTAGGTTTCATTCACAAGGGATGGGCTCACGTGAGGGGAGACTAGAGTTAAAACTATTTAGAAATTGGTGAGGGGTACGGTTGTGGGGGAATGGCCAAAGAAGTGGGTTACGGGTTAGTTAAGATTTGATTGATTCCCCTTATAATTAAGAAGATTATATCTCTTTCCAAACGTACCAGGTTGATTTCATTTGTTTCAAAATTTATTAAGAGTTTTTTTTTTAATAAAAGATTAAATAGCTTGTTTTCAAAAAAAACGAAACGTACAGGCATTCAAAACTTAAATTTATAAATATATACATATAAATATTAATAAATTCTTAATGAGATAAAGTAAATTGATCACCTTACATCCAAAAATTACAAAGAAAATACCGAGGTGATCGCGCTTCTGAGAGGATCGTGAAAACGGGTTTCGATCGTGCGTCAGGGCTAAGGAAATCAATAATAAAAAAAATCGAACACAAAGAATATGCATGCCAAACAAAATACACTCTAAAAACGTTCGGTCAGAAAGTGACCGTGACATCCTACCCACCTTAGAATAAAGTCCGTCCTCGGACTTTCTAAATGCTATAATATATCTACTAGCCTTCTAGTAACTACCCCAATCGCACTATAATTCAACCAGGTATAGTCATTACAAGTGCTTATATATGCACTAGGTAGTCAAACATTAACACTACCAACAAGTATATATATATATATATATATATATATATATATATATATATATATATATATATATATATATATATATATATATCCACGTACGTTATACACTTATACCTATTATAGCCAGTCAATTTCATACTTGTATTTCAATCATATACATATACATACATCCCTCATATAACCACTACTTACCTAGTACAAAACAATAGTTCAGATACTCATATAAGGATAGTCTCACACTTAGCAATTACAATCATTGCTCTACGTATAAGTAACTACCTATGCGCAAACAAAACATGGGTATACGACTCCCTAATATTCATCCAATACCAAACGCATCAACATAAGTAGTCACACCATACCATTTTAAATCAAGCTTCACTATATTTAATACACATTCACCACTACTATAGTTTCACAATATATAGTCATTCAAATGTAAGCAAATAGTTCTCCATATATTCACATCACATACGGTTCTATAACTGTATTTACGACACGCCACATATACCATAGTCATCAATACCTATAACTAAGTACATACTTACCCGTGCATGGTGCACACCCATACACGCTAACATTTCATGTACATACACCAATCATACCATCATATATCCAGTACATCTACACACCTAGTTTAGCTAGCACACATACGTTCACACAGGCAAGCCTTAGTTAATAACTATACCACAAGACCAACACCTATAACTATGTACTGGTATAGCGACTCACAATCTTGTGCATAGCACAACCAGGCACAAACACTCCTATCACTATGCTTACATCAAACATCACTATATTCAAACTTCAGACATACATGTCAATATACTTAGAGTATACACACTCAAGCTTGAGTGAGACTCAATACACATATCAGAATATTCTATATATGTAACACGACATTCATACCTATACCAATACCACTCCAATATTTATACGTCTACCAATACTACCATATACATACCATAAGTCAATCACACTTAATATTTAGTCAGATAACACCCACATAGTTAAATCAATTTATTTACCATAATAATAACATTACAGACATTAGCACCCACATAATTATAATACACTCCCTAATACATACACATTCATCGTATAGTCACACACATGTAACATATATATATATTCACACCATAGCCTACTACCTCTAATTAGTATACCAACACCTATACATACATAGTTGAGATGTGCAATAGTCGTGTATACCTCACGGTATGCACGCATGCAACATCCCGTAAAAGCAAGCAATACCAATCAGAATTATAATCCTACTACCATATGTATATTACCTATATACTCATGCAACAAAACATAACTACTTACATCTAAGCACAATACATACCTACATACGAGCACATACTCATACGTACTATTATATGGGTCACACAATAGGCCTACTCGTACACTTATTATTATCAACCTAGCATACACATAGCTTTACCAATCACTTATTTCAACCATTATAAATATCTCTAATTACATACACCCCATTAGATATTCCCACACTAACTCTTATATACACAGGCATCCCTAGTATGGAATAGCTAACCACACACAAATCTATAAATAATATCACACAAACAACTTCATAATATCACGAATAACTCCGAGGATGTATATATATACCACACAATAGGCAAGCATCAATATACTATGGGGGTTATACTCATTCCAGCCTTCGCACAGAACCTAGGTACATGCACTACGACTACCTCACAAGGTCCAAGGTCTACTAACAACTTAGAGTTGACACAGACATTGAAGGGCACTAAAGCCTAAGCAATAGAGGGAGGTCGAGGTCGAAAGCGTGACGAGGGAAGGATCGATAAGCACGAGTTCAGATAGGACGAATACGAGGAGACAGCGTGGTTAGACGAAACATTGACTCAATGGTGATGTTTAGGTTGAGGGAAAGGGAGATGTAGTGAGGCTTATATAGGATACAGAAAGAAAATAGGGTAAATAGCATAAGCTAAAATACGTGGAGTTTGAAAACTGTCGTACTTCAAAAGTTGGAATTCCTCATCTGTATAAAATATTTGAAGATTGATAAAGCGAGTTGAAATAAGTTTGAGTCGAATATTCATAATAAGAGAAAATGTTTTATTGACTCATCGAAAATCATTAAGAAAAGGAAGTAAATCATTCACACGACATTAAGGACGTAGTTTTTAGAAAATATTATACGGCGGTAATTTAATATAATTTTGGCAAAAGAATGAAATTAAAGTAACTGAAGAATTAAAGCTCGTTTTAAACGCTTTCAAAGTCTTTAAACCAGGGAAAGAAAATTTAAAATGATCAATATTGGAACCACTTTTAGAGAACCAGGGTTTGCCAAAAATGAGAAACTGATTTACACAAGGTTCTTAATATACGAGCACAACAAGTCTGGTACGGATATAAAAATAATTGAAAGTATGTATGGTGCACGGAAAAATAATATTAACTTAGTAGTAGAATTATCGAAATCGATAGCAAAGCTTTAAAACCAAACTATGGAAGGTCCAGATTAGGAAATGGTTATGGAATAGTAATTTTACAAAATCTGAAATAAAGAAAACGATGAGCATAACATTGACTTGCGGGAAGCTGAAATCCCAAGTGACTTGAAAAGTATATGAATGGCATAAATCAGGAAGGAAAAATTATAAATCGAATTGGGCAATATAAAAGTACGGTTCAGAATTTAAATTAATATATGAAAGGAAATATGTATTTTCATAGGTACAAAAGTGTAGGCTGAAAAAGTATTATAAACTATTATTCAAAAATTTCAACAAAAGTTTTAAAAAATTAAATCAACGAGGAGTACAAAGATAAGTATATTTATATAAAAATTTTGAACAAATTTAAACTTAGGGAAAGAGGAAATCGAAAAATACTTTCAGAAGATTCAAGGTTTGTAACGGAGAGGGTCGAAAATTGACGACGATCGTCATGAGGCGAACTCGTGAATCGGGGCAAGGAAATTTGGTCGGATGATCAAAACATACATACGCCAAGGATATGAATCAGGAGAATCTACGGGGAAACTCCTACTGTCGACCAATTAAAGGCCAAGAACTAAGCGTTAAGGCTTTCTAAGGAGCTAGACGGTAATGAAATGCGTTCAGCTTAGTCCGAAATCGATGAACCCAGGCGAACGACTGAAGGAAATTCTAGAAGTCTACTGTGGTCAGAGTTAGACAAGAACCACTAAGGTAACTCCTACGACGATTAAATCAGTTGCTGGTAGGGAGTCTAACTAACAATCAGAGGCCTCTAACTAGCAAGCACAGACGTCTAACTAAGTCTTCTTATCACCTAGTGTCATAAGAAACGACTAGACTCAGGGCTTCTGACTCGGATGTTGCAATTTATTTAATGGACATTCTGTTATTATCGTTGTTCCATTAATTCGCAATTGCAAGACGGGACCTGCATGGGCCACCAACAAAACCTGTCACGCCCCGCTTCCCAAAAACGTGGAGGCGAAGCGTGAGAAGGTCCGCTCAGACTTGAAGCTACAAAGCTTAAGTCCGATAAGCGTCAATCACTTTAAACTGCAGGTCCTTGCAACGCGAAACGAAACAAAGATAATAATAACGAAAAGGGACAAAGAAACATCTCAGAATATCCATAATAATAAATCTCAACATCGCAGAAAAGCCACCAGGCTAAAATAAAAGAGTCTAAAAGAGGCCCAGCATGGCCAACAAAAGTACAACGTACAAAACAAAGGTGCCAAGCACCGACTGCTAACAGAAATCCTAAAACAAAAGGAAACTCAGCAAGGTTCACCGATGTCCGCAAAACTCCTCCTGGGCAGACATGGACTCAGACTCAGCGTCAGCAAAACGTCACGTACTCAGCAACGGTCTCTGGCTCAGGGTCTAACATGTGACACCCAAAAGAGCAAGGTGCACATGTCAGCAAGTCTACAAGAGACTTGTGCAAGGAAACTGAAAGTGGCGGTAAGCAACCTAGCAGTTCTAGCATGAATACAATGACATGGCAGTTAAAGTATGAGTGCAACAAGTAAGGTAAAGTAAAGTAAAGTACGAGCATGGCATTTAAACATGGCATGGATGACAAGTTATACAAATAACACTCACTATTACAAGACAAGTAAAGTAAGCACCTCGTGCACAGAGATTCCGCCTTTTGGCTAGAGTGGCTGATCGGACCAACTCCTAAGCTCAAGTGACTGTTTATCCCTACCCCTCCACGTGTATCGAGCCAGGGCCTTACCCCCGAACACGGAATGCTCGCTTCTGGATCACGAGCCAGGAAGTGTTTTTAACAAGTATGGCATAGGGGTGCACCTAGCCGGAAACACGGAGACACGGATTGTACAAGTATTTTGTAGCGTGTGCTACGATGCAAGTTTAACTAGGATGACATGTACGATGCAAAGCATGGCAGTTAACAATTCAAATGCGTACAGTTAAGGAATTTAAACATGACAGATATCAATGCATAAATGATATGGCAAGGTGTCGGATCTAGCTTCGTTGTCAAGCTAGATCACAAAGTTGCGCCTAGATCGCTATCATTTCACGATCTAGTCTCTTTCACGCTAGTACAAGGAATTGGCCTAAAACATGGCCTAAAGAAGTGTTGGCAAGTTTCACTTGCCTGATAGAGTCGGGTTGAGGTGTCCAGGTGACCGTAGAGGAAGACACGACAGTTTCTGCCAATAGATATATATATAACAAGCTTAGAGAGTTCTAACTTAACATGATAACATAAGATCCTAATATGAATGTACACTATTTCTAATAACACTAACATTGCACTAACAAGCTGCCCACATACCTCATGTATTAAGTTAACTCACTTCATACTTAAATATATATAGGCCACAGATCTTACAGTGTTTTCCAATACCCTAGTACAAAAACATTACATGGTTACAACTATCATCTTTGAACATCTATAATATAATGGTATACCACCTTATAAAGAACATAGCTGCGAGAAGTGTCACTTACTGACGTCAAACACTAAAAACAACAGCTTAGGTAATTTACTAACCCACGGTTGAAATGTGAAGTTACTATTTATATGCACTAGTTACAAAAAAATAGCTTACTGTGAATCAACTAATTAAGTTATAAACTCAACTGATCATATTAAAATAATTTTAGTGGTATCAAGACTACCCATAACAGCTTATATGTTCTCAGCATTAGTTTAATGGTAGGGTGGTACTAACTTCGCATTAACTAAGCAGTACCTTTTTAAAAAGCCATACAACAAGGGTTACTAGCTTAACCACCATACTTAAGATTCTGCACTTAAATATATATGTATTACAGTTCGTCATTTTAAAAAATTGCATGCGAGTAAAATATGAATAGATGCACTCACATTTGATAAGCAGATGATGGCGCCAACGGGTCGTATGACGGCGAAGGGTGGATGCCGTTGACGACGCGGGTAGCGTGAGGGCGAGGAGCTCTGGACGGTGAGGTCAAGGAGAGGGGAGCTCGGGCCATGGAGTACTCGGAGAGGACGCGTGGGGATGTGATGCGGGGCTGGGGAGGTCGCATGTGGCTGGGCGAAGTTGGCGGTGGCCGAGGTGGCATGTCGGAGGTCGGGGCGCCTGGGGAATCGAACGGGGCTGCTGCGAGTGGTTTCGCCAGGAAGGAGGAAACGTCGGTGAGGCTGAAGGCTAGCGGCGAGTTCTCAGGCGGATGGTTGCCGGTGTGTGTGCGCGGTGGCTGGCTTGGGCGGTGCGACAAGACTGTAGGTCGCTGCCGAAAGGAGGAGATGCCGAAGGGGTCTGCGAGGCGCCGGGAGATGCGGCGGTTGCCGTGGGAGGCGGAGGAGATCGCAGGGGCCGCCGGCGCTGTCTGCAGGCGGGGCGCGGCCTCGGTGGTCGCGGGCGTCGCAGGGCGGCATTCGAGCGCTGCTTGGCGCCGGCGCTTGGAGAGATCGGCGGTTCAGGCGGGGATTCAGGCGAGGTTTGGCCGGACGATGGGTCGGGAGGAAGGGAAGGTCGAAGGCAGCTCCTTGATGAGGCTGGCGACGCAAAACGAAGGAGAACGCGAGGGTAAGGTCGGAGCTTAGGTGGCGAGAGGGTTAAGAGGAGTCGGCGCCTGCTGTGAAGAGTTTTGCGTGAAAAAAATAATGGGGGCGGCGCGTTTGCTTTTTGCTTGGAGAGAGAAGAGATTATCCCTAGGTTTCATTCACAAGGGATGGGCTCACGTGAGGGGAGACTAGAGTTAAAACTATTTAGAAATTGGTGAGGGGTACGGTTGTGGGGGAATGGCCAAAGACGTGGGTTACGGGTTAGTTAAGATTTGATTGATTCCCCTTATAATTAAGAAGATTATATCTCTTTCCAAACGTACCAGGTTGATTTCATTTGTTTCAAAATTTATTAAGAGTTTTTTTTTAATAAAAGATTAAATAGCTTGTTTTCAAAAAAAACGAAACGTACAGGCATTCAAAACTTAAATTTATAAATATATACATATAAATATTAATAAATTCTTAATGAGATAAAGTAAATTGATCACCTTACATCCAAAAATTACAAAGAAAATACCGAGGTGATCGCGCTTCTGAGAGGATCGTGAAAACGGGTTTCGATCGTGCGTCAGGGCTAAGGAAATCAATAATAAAAAAAATCGAACACAAAGAATATGCATGCCAAACAAAATACACTCTAAAAACGTTCGGTCAGAAAGTGACCGTGACAGCCTCCCTACTACGAGACTCGTGTAACTCATCCTCGAGTTTCTGAAAGGGATTCAATCTCGTCTCACAGAGAAGGTTGAGTCTAATCAGCTCAACTTGAGATCTCTCCACACCCGACCTAACGGCCTCCAGGGTGACCCCATGATTGGCCACCTCGGAAGCAAGACGGTGCAAGTCTTTAATTAGGTGATCATCATTATGTTGTCCTTCATATTGCAATCTAGGCTTATAATTCAAATGTTTGTATTTTAGTTACTAATGTTGACAACATTCCACGTGTTGGTTACTAAATCAGTCACAATTTGCTAAAGCATGCCCCTTAGGTTATTGAATGAAATTGTTACCAAAACTGCCTAAAGCTTGTAGGTTGAAGTGAGTTTCTCCATAAACTTAGTAGAGGAGTTTTTGTGAACATTCAAATTTAAATAAGCAATTTTAGTTTCTCTCTAACTATTAGTAAGCTCAAGCCTACTTCAGAATTATTACATGAAGCACTTCAAGAATTCTTGGAAAACTTAAGTTTCATAACAAATCATAAATTGTTGCATGTTGCATTTGTATAGCTATAGGTACTCCATGACATTGTGGTTGTGAAGTGAATAACGTGACTTGGTTTCTTTTGATGGTTGCAATATCAGATGTGGTTGCTAGTAGTAGTTGTACTTGGGATGATGTTGTAACGCTATGTCACGACCCGCTTCTCAGGATACCCGATAAGTATGAATCCGTATCAGGTATTCCCGAAACTACGGGTGTGAAGAAAAATGAGGAGAGAGAAGAGAAGTATTGCTCGGAACAGAAAACTCCATAGGCAACTACGCACGTGCTAGGAAGTACAAGTAAAACTCCATCATAGATATAACACTGAGAAATAAACAAAAGTACAATATTTCATTTATTTAATACATTGATACAGTCTTTTACATCCACCATCTGTTCAAGGGGTACAAATAAGGAAAGCTACACTGAGACGACGATAATCTTATACAACTACAAGTCCAGTTCTAACTTATACAATTCAAACATTTCATCATCACAACTCTAGCTACAAAGGTCTACCCGAAAAAGAGACATCAAAAGTACAAGTCTCTCATCATACCCCTCGCCACCCAATCCTACAACCGATCACCAACTCCAAGGCTCCAGCCGCTATCCCCAACCTGAAAAGTCAACGGGGACACGTCAACGCGTGACCCAGTAGAAACTCCTAACACTCTAGTAGAACCCAGTTTTAGAACTGGTCTACCTGTCTAGGGATGGTGGTCTAACAAGTAAGGTTCATGGTGCATAAAAGTGATACATTCCAACATGTGAACTTAGTTATAAGAACTTGCAAAACATGCATATGAAACCACATTATGAAATGCAAGTATTGAAAGGAAGCATAAGAACATGTTACCATGGGATAGCAGCATTAAAGTAAACAAAAGTAAGGACACATGAGATAATAACATTTATAAATTAAAGACTATTACTTTAAGTTGTTGATTCACATATTTGGAAACTCGTGCAAACCGTAGGACGCTAAGGAGTCAGACTTCACCCAAGGTGGGTAAAAAATGGTATCTCAACCAGCGACACGAGCACTGGAGGGGCCTCTCGTAACTCCGTACCCGAACGGTGCAAGGTACTAGAGCGAGACTCATCTCGATTTTTCTGTCGGACAAACGAAACAAACCATCATTTACAGTCATGGTTCGACACGAGCACACCAACGGCCCCTCTAGCCCTCTCCAACTCCCCTTCTGGGAGCAACACATCGGGCGAGAAATCATAATTCATACGTTGAAGATCTTGAAGCCAGCTTTCCAACATCACCAAGATCATTATGTTTGAATGGAGCGGACGTATGAATTATGATTTCTCGCCCGATGTGTTGCTCCCAGAAGGGGAGTTGGAGAGGGCTAGAGAGGCCGCTGGTGTGCTCGTGTCGAACCATGACGGTAAATGATGGTTTGCTCTGTTTGTCCGACAGAAAAACCGAGATGAGTCTCGCTCTAGTATCTTGCCCCATTCAGGTACGGAGTTACGAGAGGCCCCTCCAATGCTTGTGTCGCTGGTTGAGGTACCATTTTTCACCCACCTTGGGTGAAGTCCGACTCCTTAGCGTCCTGCGGTTTACACGAGTTTCCAAATATGTGAATCAACAACTTAAAGTAATTGTCTTTAATTTATAAATGTTATTATCTCATGTGTCTTTACTTTTGTTTACGTTAATGCTGCTATCCCATGGTAACATGTTCTTATGCTTCCTTTCAATACCTGCATTTCATAATGTGGTTCCATATGCATGTTTTGCAAGTTCTTATAACTAAGTTCACATGTTGGAATGTATCACTTTTATGCACCATGAACCTTACTTGTTAGACCACCATCCCTAGATAGGTAGACCAATTCTAAAACTGGGTTCTACTAGAGTGTTAGGAGTTTCTACTGGGTCACGCGTTGACGTGTCCCCGTTGACTTTTCAGGTTGGGGATAGCGGCTGGAGCCTTGGAGTTGGTGATCGGTTGTAGGATTGGGTGGCGAGGGGTATGATGAGAGACTTGTACTTTTGGTGTTTCTTTTTCGGGTAGACCTTTGTAGCTAGAGTTGTGATGATGAAATGTTTGAATTGTATAAGTTGGAACTGGACTTGGAGTTGTATAAGATTATCGTTGTCTCAGTGTAGCTTTCCTTATTTGTACCCCTTGAACAGATGGTGTATGTAAAAGACTGTATCAATGTATTAAATAAATGAAATATTGTACTTTTGTTTATTTCTCAGTGTTATATCTATGATGGAGTTTTACTTGTACTTCCCAGCACGTGCGTAGTGGCCTGCGGAGTTTTCTGTTTCGAGCAATACTTCTCTTCTCTCTCCTCGTTTTTCTTCACACCCGTAGTTTCGGGAATACCTGATACGGATTCGTACTTATCGGGTATCCTGGGAAGCGGGGCGTGACACGCTAGGTTTCGGTTTCACTTCTTTCTATGTCGGACTCACTTGTTTTGCAGGCTATCCTCTCGCCGCAGGTACGTGTTTTGTTAATGAGACCATTTACAGCTTTATATGAATCTGCCGTGATATGCTATGAGTTAGTTTTTCCCGTTTGTTACTTAGTGCATTGCATTTTGTGCACCATATGAGTTGGGTTTGGGTTTCCTAATGGGCCACGCTGTGACGTGTCCCCGTTGATATTTCTCAGGTATTGGATCTTGGAGTCAGAGGCCCACGAGTCCAGTTGGATGGAGTTGGTTGGAGTTGAGGATTTTTAGAAAGTGAGAGAGTTTTGGGCGGTGTTATTGTACTTTAGCAATTTGTGGGATCATGTTGTATATATGAGATATGTATTAATGATGTTAACTTTGGTTAGTCGTGTGTTTATATGTATCAGTGGTTTAATTATATTTCCAGGTTGAGCTGTTGTCCCTTTTGTGTCTTGTGTTTGTTATTTGGAATGCTACAGGTACTATCCAGCAGTGCGCAGTGGGACTGCCTGTGTTTTGAAATTTTGCATTTCCTTCGCAACACTCGCCTCTTCGGAAATACCTGATACGGATTCGTACTTATCGGGTATCCCGGTGAGCAGGGCGTTACATTTGGTGGCCCATGCAGGTCATCACGCTGCGGCTGTGTAAGGGTAGTGCGTGTAGGGTTCCAGAGGTAGTTTAGTCTTAAGGTAGGTAGAAGTCTAGCCTTAAGGAAGAGCCTTAAGTAAGACAGTCCGAAGACGGACTTTATTTTAAGGTGGGTAGGATGTAATGGCCCTAGTGTCATATAAGGAGGATGAATATAGTAATGTGTGTGTGAATAGTAATTTTGTTGTATGCGTAATAATTTCCTACGTGAATAGTTATATGGTTGTATTGGTGTGTTTAGTGAAGGCATTCTAAAGGGATTATTTTAGTGAAATTATTATTAATGAATGGTGTGGTGGTGGTTATTATTCTTGTTAATCTTAGTATTATCATTGTTATTCTTGTTGGTGTTACTATTAGTGTTATTGTTGATGTTGATTATCATTATTATTAATATTGTCTATGCCCTAAACTAATTTTAGTAGCTAGAGTGTATTGTTGGGCTTGGGAGTTGGGCTAGAAATATTAGAAAGTGAGAAGAGAGGAGATGGATTTTATTAGAATGGCAGACTTGTAAATAACCAAATCCCCTACCCTAACTCTTTATTTCTCTTTCCTTTCCTATTTTCCTCTCCCCCACTCATCAGGCCGACCTTTCCCTCTTCCTCCCTCAGCCTGCCGCACCAAGAACCCCAGGGCCGAGCTTTCCATGCCGAAAATTCTTCTCTATTTCTTTTTTTCTCCCCAAGAGCAAGCCCCCTTCCTCTCTAATTGCCAGGCCGAACTCATCATCTCCCCAGGCCGCCGAAATTGCCCAGGCTTGCTGCCGAAATTTTGAGGGGGAAGCATGCTACCGAAATTAGGGGGGAGGAATTCAAAGATTGAAGGAAGAAAGAAGTGAAAAGGAAGAGAAAGAATTAGAAAGTGGAGGAAGCTAGGGTTTGGGATTTCTTGGGAGCTTGATGAAGATGGAGGAGCTTCATGAACTTGAAAGAGGATTAGGGCTTGGAGCTTGTAGATGGTGGATTCCTCTTGGAATTTGGTGGAGATCTCCTTGATTTGAGGTAGGATTCCAACCCTACTCATATGTTTCATTCATTTTCATCTTGAGTTCAAAGTTGCATTTTTAAGGTTTGTGGCAAATTTTTGATATGGTGCATTCTAATTTGAATTGGGATGATGTTTGAACTAATTGATGCTACAAATATGTCCCATGTTGATCTTGAATGTCTTGTTTCAATAAATTTGCAAAATTGCTCTCTTTTTTATTGTTGGAAGCATTATTACTTAATTTCTTTGTATGGTACATATGAATTATTTGATAATGAAATGTTAATGTGAAATTGGCTATGGATAGTTGCTATGTTATGGTGTAATGAATTATATATTCCCACAATTTGCTTTGTTTATGTTGATAATGCTCTTGAGTGATTGTTCGCTAATTATGAGAAGTTGCTTTCATTTTGAAATGTTGGAAGTTTATTACTCATTTTCTTTACGTGTATGAACATTGTGAAATATGGGAACAATAAATTGAGATGTGTAATTGGCTAAGGATATGTGATGAAATTGAGGGCTTGAGGCCACCCTTGAAATTCGGCCTAGGGTTTTGAAGAGCCCTAGTGCCATGGGGATGTTTTGGTGGAAGTCAAGTTGTGAACTGAGAATGAAACATGAAATATGAAATGGAATGGGAGTTTTGGTATGAGATTAAACTGTTGGCTTTAATTTCATGAAATGGAATGCCTTGCTTCATTATTATTGTGAAATTGCCCTCATATTGATGTGTGGAAGTTATTGATAAAATGTAATGGTTCTCATTTTGGTTACATTGATTAAATGAAATAGCTCTCGTTTTGTTATATTGATTAAATGAAAAATTTTTCATTTTGTTACATTGATTAAATGAAATAGCACCCATTTTGTTATATTGATTAAATGAAGTTTCTCTCAAATTTCTTGTAAGAAAAATGTGAATTATGTGATGATGAAACGATTATGTGAAAAGGGTTATGGGTTGATGGTTATATGTGGAAAATGGAATGGGTGTAAAATGATGTGATTAGGACACGAGATGGAGTGCACGGGCATGGACAAAGTGCCGCGGTAGGAGGCGGGTAAATACGCCGTCGGCCACCTCTTGATCCATTAGGTGGCTCCACGTTGATAACGGAGTAGAAGCTCTTGCACGTGCACGCCGGCTTGTTCATGGGATCCCCTTGCATCGCATTTCATCGCATTACTTGTGCATCATATGCATCATGGCATCATTTAGCATTTTTGGGTGATTTGTGGTTGTATGTATGTGATGGTTAACTTTAAGAATGAATGTTACCATGGATGTGTTTGGTGCTTGAATGATGGTATATTGGAAAGTGTGGTTTGTTAGTTGTTGGCAAATATTGTTGTTCTTGTTGTTATTGTTGGTAGAGATATTAATGATATTGGTGTTGGATTGGTGATATTATGAATGTCTCTTAAGAATGAGGTTGTGTTGGTGCTTATAGTGGTGTTGTTGGTGTTGTTGGTGTTGTTGGTGTTGTTGGTCTTGTTGGTGTTGTTGGGATATTATGCCTATACCATGTTCTCTTTTAAATACTATTTATGTTGTATTTGGAAACTTTGATAAATACAAGAGAAACTCTGCCGAAATTTTTATAAACATTTCCATAACATCCTAAGCATTAGAAACTTAAGCTAGGAATACTACACAAAAAGTCACTTGCTAGCTCCCTTAAATTCCCACGTTTAAATGAACAAACAAAAGTTAGCAAGAGGGTCTTTAACAACTTTCAAGTTGGAAGCTTTAGAGAGTATAGGAACCCATCGTTGTGCAATAAATATTAAATTGGGGTTGTTGTGATATTTGCCATATCTATTAATTCATTGTAGTATGATGAATTTGCAGTTTTAGCTAAGAGCTACTTAAAGTTAGTAACTTTATTATGTAGCATGCGAAATTATACCAAGATGGACACTTTCATGGCTTTGTTCTCATTAAAACTAGCAATTTTAGTAACCCATGGAACAAAGAAAATGAGTTTTCTCGTTAATTAGATTATTATTAGAACATGTGTCTTGATCGACTAGCATGCTAATTAGGGCTTGTTTCTTTGGTTGAAAGTTGTTTGGGATTTACTGTTGTGAATAGTAAATCCATGGTGGATTCCTGAGGAGAGAGAAATAGAGTTTTGTGTTTCTTTGGAAGGAAAGTGGGTGGGAAAGTTGTTTTGGGATTTGTATGTGGGGCCCATAGTAAAGTTTTGTGTTTCTTTGGTAAATTGTGTGTTTAGGATTGTTGGATGAGGATTGTTGGTAGTTGGTTATGGTGTTATGAGGTGAGAATAACCCCCTGTGTATCTCCCAAGTAGAAACTCTTCTATTTAATTAAACTAATAACTATTAATTAACTAACTATTAACTATTAAGTAAATATCTACTAAATACGCATAATTATATCGAATGTATCAAAAATAAATATTAAATTACCGAATTTAAATAAAAAAAGAATTAATTAATTTCATTACTGGTCAATTAAATACAAACGATGGTAGTAATTAGTTTATAAGCACCCGAATGGGGTAGTCCATTGCATTTCCACCATTCATAAATTGTAAAAAGTAGAAATGAGTTGCAGCGAAAGCATACAACCGAAATCACTTTCATAGTTTACATAACCCATGAACATCAGAAATATACAAAATACTTATAGTAACCATATTACAGTCTCAATGTGCATAACAAACAACCAGTTATAAAGAGTAACATTGTACCCAACCCAACATCAACCGCTCTTGTGTATAATCAACAATAACACAACTAACATCAACCCTAGGAGCGTAAACAAAACCCACTTCACGGTGTCCATTCTCACCGTTGTCCGCTCAAATCGCCCCACAAGAGTGGCCAACAGACCCTCTATCTCTAAAAGCCGCCTATCAGAGAACATAGTGGAAGAGGCAGCATTGGTGGGGCCTCTTTCAATCTCATCCAGCAACTGCAGTATCACATAGGTTGACCAGTCGGAGTGTGGTGGATCCTTCCATTCGTAGAAGTTGCATCCATTCACGCGGGATGGACAGCTCCAAAAGCGCCTGCCGGGATTTTTTCGGGTCCATGATGTCCGCCTGGCAACCCTGAGCCGACAGTAGCAAATCTTGCAGTCATCATCATCAGCCGCCAACTCCCCGCCTGCAGCAAATCTGGGTCTGGATTGAATAGAAGAGCTGGAACCGGTGCTCATTTTAACCTTGCAAGAAATAAAAAATATTAGCGTGAATAATGATTTAAAGAGATATAACAATGAGATGAAAAGGGGGGAAGAAGCGTACCTACAGACAGTTACAGCAACCTCGAAAGATGACATTAGCTGGCTTAAATCATAAGAAAAAGATAAAGGAAATACCGTAACATAGAGAACGCAAATACAGGAACGAAACAAAGCAAAAGCAGGAATAAAGAAGAGGTGGCATCATCCAACATCATCTGTATATATTTATTCATCATCTTCGGGCAGAAACATATGTGAATGGCTCATAGGGGCAGTTTTTGGTTCATGGCTCATTGGTGGTGTTTGTGTGTAAGTTATACATAAGCCCTCAGTAAGAAAGTTAATTTTTCATTAAATCATGGTGGACATACGCAGTTGCTCCATCACATCTCTCCCACTCATTGGTAAAGGAACCATCAAGCCTATAACCACCTATTTTTTCATAACCTCGGGACAAGGGTATCAGGTACTTATCTTCATCATTGGGCTAGGATCCGCCACTGGGCAAAGCGACAACAAAAATTGAACATTGGGTAAAAAGCACATATGTATCTCACTGTCCACAGCTGCACCAATATGCAATGACCCAAAAAAAATTTGAACCTGGGCAGAAAATCACATATGTATCTCCCAGTGCCCAGCTGCAGCAATGTGCAATGACCCAACACAAAATTTAAACTGGGCAAAAAATCACATATGTAGCTCACAGTGGACAGCTGCACCAATGTGCAATGACCCAAAAAATTATTGAAACTGGGTAAAAAGCACATATGTATCTCAATATGTTCACAGCTGAACCACTGTGCAATGAACCAACAAAAATTGAAATGGAATAAAATTGACATATGTATCTCACAGTTCACTGCCGCACCCATGTGCAATGAGCCAACCAAAAATTGAAACTGGGCAAAAAATCACATTTGTATCTCCCAGGGCCCAGCTGCACCAATGTGCAATGAACCAACAAAAACTTGAAACTAGGCAAAAAAATCACATTTGTATCTCAAAGTGCACTGCTGAAACAATGTTCAATGAACCAACAAAAAATTTGAAACTGGGCAAAAATCACATATGTATCTCACAGTGCACTGCTGCACCAATGTGTAATGAAACAACAAAAAATTGAAACTAGGCAACAAATCACATTTGTTTCTCCCAGTGCCCAGCTGCACCAATGTGAATTGACCCAACAAAAATTGAAACTGGGCAAAATATCACATTTGTATCTCAAATTTCACAGCTGCACCAATGTGCAATGAACCAACAAAAACTTGAAACTGGTCAAAAAATCACATTTGTATCTGAAAATGCACTGCTGAACCAATGTGGACTGACCCAACAAAAAATTGAAACTGGGCAAAAATCACATATGTATCTCAAAGCCCAATGCTGCAGGTTTGTGCAATGACCCAAAAAAAAATTGAAACTGGGCAAAGCTTCACATATGTATCTCAAAGTTCACAGCTGCACCAATGTGCAATGAAACAACAAAAAATTGAAACTAGGCAAAAAAATCACATTTGTTTCTCCCAGTGCCCAGCTGCACCAATGTGAATTGACCCAAAAAAAATTGAAACTGGGCAAAATATCACATATGTATCTCAAATTTCCCAGCTGCACCAATGTGCAATGAACCAACAAAATCACATTTGTTTCTCCCAGTGCACTGCTGCACCAATGTTCATTGAACCAACAAAAAATTTGAAACTGGGCAAAAAAATCACTTTTGTATCTCAAAGTTCACATCTGCACCAATGTGCAATGAAACAACAAAAACTTGAAACTAGGTAAAAAATCACATTTGTATCTCACTGTCCACATCTGCACCAATGTTCATTGAACCAACAAAAAAATTGAAACTTGGCAAAAAATCGCCTGTGTATCTCAAAGTTCACATCTGCACCAATGTGCAATGAAACAACAAAAACTTGAAACTAGGTAAAAAATCACATTTGTATCTCAAAGTGCACTGCTGCACCAATGTGCACTGACCCAAAAAAAAATTGACACTGGGCAAAAATCACATGTGTATCTCAAAGTTCACAGCTGCACCAATGTGCAATGAAACAACCAAAAATTGAAGCTAGGCAAAAAATCACATTTGTTTCTCCCATTGCACTGCTGCACCAATGTTCATTGAACCAACAAAAAAATTGAAACTTGGCAAAAAAATCACTTGTGTATCTCAAAGTTTACATCTGCACCAATGTGCAATGAAACAACAAAAACTTGAAACTAGGTAAAAAATCACATTTGTATCTCACTGTCCACAGCTGCACCAATGTGCACTGACCCACAAAAAATTTGAAACTGGGCAAAAATCACATGTGTATCTCAAAGTTCACAGCTGCACCAATGTGCAATGAAACAACCAAAAATTGAAACTAGGCTAACAACAAACAGCTGCACCAAAGTTCCCAAGATTATATGAAATAGCCGCAAGCAAACCAACAACAAACATCAGCCAATTCCTAAATTGCCGCAAGATTCTAAGAAATCCCAACAACAAACCAACAACCAACAACAACCAACATCCCAAGATTCTAAGAAATTGCCGCAAGCAACCATGCCCAGCAAACCAACATCAAAAATCAGCAAACCCATTTAAACCCTAGCTTCATCACAGCATGAAAAAATTTATAGAGGGCATCAGATTATACCTGAGCGATAAAATCCCAAAATTAGAGAGAGATCCTGACGACCGAAGGTAGGGTTTTGCTCTGAGCTTCACCGACGAACCCAACAAGCTAGGCACACCCCCTCCTTCGGTGCCTACCAAGAAATCAAAGCCAACAACCCAGATCGAAAGCAATGGAAGCTTGAAGAACAGCCGGAGACCGTAAATAGCCGCTAGAGTTTGCAAATCCCCAACCGAATCCCGCGCAAAAGAGGGTGAGGGGAAGAAATTCTGACCCAATGGGACCCAGAACGAAGAATCTCAGCGAAATCGCCGCGATTCACGGGGATTTCAGGCCGAGAAAGTTGGGCCGCCACGTCGGAGATTCGGCGACATCGAGTTCGCGAGGAGAAGACGAGGAAAGGAACAGCCCGAAGGAAAGCGAAAGAGGAAAGTATGTGAACATTGGTGAATCGACGCGTGAATAGTGTCAAATATTCACTTTCCCCCCCTCTTTCTCACGAAAGAAACAGGCCCTTAGAATGGTATAAGTTTCATTCCATTCTCATTAACCCTTATTAAGGTTGCATCTTATGGTATGTTGCATGTAATCTTGTAATTTTCTAAAGCAAGCAACTTGCTCTCCATGACCTTGCTAATTGATGTTGCATGTTGTGGTGATAGAAAAGAAAATGGTTATTTCTTTAATTAGGTGATCATCATTATGTTGTCCTTCATATTGCAATCTAGGCTTGTAAT
Source organism: Scilla litardierei (assembly GCA_030789695.1). Classification (NCBI taxonomy): domain Eukaryota; kingdom Viridiplantae; phylum Streptophyta; class Magnoliopsida; order Asparagales; family Asparagaceae; genus Scilla; species Scilla litardierei. The sequence goes on along the minus strand of CM061135.1, from coordinate 16,012,355 downwards.
TCAAATGTTTGTATTTTAGTTACAAATGTTGACAACATTCCACATGTTGGTTACTAAAGTCAGTCACAATTTGCTAAAGCATGCCCCTTAGGTTATTGAATGAAATTGTTACCAAAACTGTCTAAAGCTTGTTCGTTGAAGGGAGTTTCTCCATAAACATAGTAGAGGAGTTTTGGTGAACATTTAAATTTAAATAAGCAATTATAGTTTCCCTCTAACTATTAGTAAGCTCAAGCCTACTTAAGAATTATTACATGAAGCACTTCAAGAATTCTTGAAAAACTTAAGTTTCATAACAAACCATAAATTGTTGCATGTTGCAATTGCATAGCTATATGTACTCCATGACATTGTGGTTGTGAAGTGAATAACGTGACTTGGTTTCTTTTGATGGTTGCAATATCAGATGTGGTTGCTAGTAGTAGTTGTACTTGGGATGATGTTGCAACGCTAGGTTTCAGTTTCACTTCTTTCTATGTCGGACTCACTTGTTTTGCAGGCTATCCTCTCGCCGCAGGTACGTGTTTTGTTAATGAGACCATTTACAGCTTTATATGAATCTGATGTGATATGTCATGAGTTAGTTTTTTCCGTTTGTTACTTAGTGCATTGCATTTTGTGCATCATGTGAGTTGGGTTTGGGTTTCCTACTGGGCCACGCTGTGACGTGTCCCCGTTGATATTTCTCAGGTATTGGATCTTGGAGTCAGAGGCCCACAAGTCCAGTTGGTTGGAGTTGGTTGGAGTTGAGGATTTTTAGAGAGTGAGAGAGTTTTGGGCGGTGTTATTCTACTTTAGCAATTTGTGGGATCATGTTGTATATATGAGATATGTATTAATGATGTTAACTTTGGTTAGTCGTGTGTTTATATGTATCAGTGGTTTAATTATATTTCCAGGTTGAGCTGTTGTCCCTTTTGTGTCTTGTGTTTGTTATCTGGAATGGTACAGGTACTATCCAGCAGTGCGCAGTGGGACTGCCTGTGTTTTGAAATTTTGCATTTCCTTCGTAACACCCGCCTCTTCGAAAATACTTGATACAGATTCGTACTTATCGGGTATCCCGGGGAGCGGGGCGTTACAAGAGGTCAAGCCCTTCATCTAAGAAAGAGATGGAGGAGATGTCAACAATACCATACTCTTCAGCAGTTGGAAGTCTGATGTATGCAATGGTGTGTACACGACCTGACATTGCGCAGGCAGTAGGAATGGTGAGCCGATTCCTTTCTAATCCAGGAAAGGAACATTAGGAGGCGGTCAAGTGGATTCTCTGATACCAGAAGGGTACTTCAAAGGCATGTCTGTGCTACGGAGAAGCTGATCTAATCTTGGAGGGCTATACAGATTCAAATATAGCTTGATATCTTGATAGTAGAAAATTTACATGAGGTTTTGTCTACACTTTTGCAAGGGGGTTGTGTCCTGGCAGTCTAGATTACAGAAGTGTGTTGCGCTATCCACAACAGAGGTTGATTATTTTGCAATTACAGAAGCTGGTAAGGAAATGCTGTGGTTAAAGCCATTTCTCCAAGAATTAGAGATTAAGCAGAAAATGTACAAGGTACATTGTGATAGTCAAAGTGCTTTAGATCTAAGCAAGAATTTAATGTATCATGCTCAGACAAAGCACATGGACATTTGGTATCATTGGATACGGGATGTGATGGATCAACAATTGTTGAGACTAATGAAGATCCATACGAAGGCAAATCCAGCAGACATGTTCACGAAGGTGGTGACACTGGAGAAACTAGAGCTGTGCAGAGACATAACTAGGATGGTTGTGAAATAACAATTTTAGATGCAGTTGGAGGGGGAGAAGTGATGGTCCAGCTGCCCACATGGGCCACTTGGACTTTGATTGTAACGACTGCTTTTCATGTATCTGGATTTAATATAATATAATATATGTTTGGTGGATTTTCTCCTCTTGTGTGGTTTTCGTCTCCGTAGATTTCATTTTCGATCGATTCGTCGTATTTTCTCGCTTCTTCCTTAGGATCGTCGATTTCGAAGTATGTCACTCATGACGGACTTCATAACAGTCGTATCTAACTGTTAGATCAAGCCTAGGAGTCTTAGGAATCGATCCCGGGGCCCCGCGCTCCGTATCGGTACTTTTGGTGCTCATTAGCCGGTGTAAGAAGGGCCACCGACCGACTAGATGACGATCCAGTCGGTCGGCAATCCTTCTTGGACCGACTAGTTAGCTTTCTAAATTTCTCAGGAGTTACTGTTTATCGTTAGTCGGTCTAAGAACGTTGGTTGACCGACTAGGTTGCAAACTAGTCGGTCAGCAATGCTTCTTTAACCGACTAACACATCATCTTATTTTTGTATCAGCTACTGTTTACTCTTAGTCGGTCTAAGAACGTTCATCGACCGACTAGATGCTAAACTAGTCGGTCAGTATTTGTTCATGGACCGACTAACTCTAAAATCCTATTTTCGTTCAGGAGTTACTGTTTGCACTTAGTCGGTCTGTGTTGGTCGACCGACCGACTAGTTGCCAAACTAGTCGGTCAGTGGTTGCTCTTTGACCGACTAACTAGTGTTGAAACCCTAATTTCTGGGCAGCCGCCAGCTCAACCTATTTAAACCCAACCCAAACGATTTCATCTTCTCCAACACGACCCAAAACCCTAAAATCATCCCCCTTGAGCCCCCATCTTCCTCCAAGCTCCATTTCTTCATTCCAAGCCTCAAATCCATCATCCAAACCATCCATCCACTCTATCTACCTCTCATCTTCCCCAAAATCTCATCAAATCCATCAAAATCCCCAAATCCCCCAAAACCCTAGTTTCCCCAAACTTCTCCAATCTTTTCCAGATCTGATCCTAGGGTTCCCCGGAGTGTTTCTTCCGTCTCCTCTTGGTAAGAAATCGATCTACCGTTGTTTTCATATCCTATTGTAATTTTTATGAAACCCTAATAAAATACTTGTGTTTTGATGATTGTTCCCCATAACAGCGATTTTCCCCGTAGATAGCATCCGTGTGACGAAGTGGTCGTCATCCCCGGTGCTAGGCAAGTGAAACTTGCCACTTAGGGTTTAGGCCATGTTTTAGTCCATTTGCTTGTTGTAGGCGTAAAAGAGGCTAGGCGACGAAATGATACTCGCCTAGGCGCAAATTGGGGAACTAGCTTGACAACGAAGCTAGTTCCGACATTTAGCATGTTGCACAATTTCCATGTCATGTTTACTTTCAATTAACGGTACGCGAATATGTTCATGTCATTGCATTTCGCCTGTCACGTTTAATTTAATTAACGGTACGCAAATAAATTGTCATGACCTCGCATTCTTTAGGTGTTGCTGTGATTGCGTAGCTTTGCTACGATACTTGTGTTCCTGGCTCGTGACCAGAAGCGAGCATAATGAGTTGCTAACCCCAACGCTCGAAATGTATTGAATTGTGAACTAAGAATGCGAGCTCAATGTGCGAGGCAACCCCAGGCTCACTAGCTGAGTTCCATGTGCGGGGACCCCAGGCTCCATATCGTGTGGGTATTGGGTAGTGTTTAGTGCCGATCGGTCTGAAATGCTATGCCATTCAGCGAAGGGCTTAAACACCTATAAAATGTGAATTGATTGAATTGATAGTAGCTTGGCTACTCTTGTCTTGTCCCGATAAATTGTTCCCTTGTACAAATTGTCTTGCCATGTTTTAATTGTGCACTCATGTTATAACTGCCATGTCATGCATACTAAACTGCTAGGTTGCTAGTTGCCTTACCTTCAGTTTCCTTGCCCAAGTCTTTTTAGACTTGCTGACATGTGCCCCTTTACTCTTTTGGGTGACACATGTTAGATCCTGAGCCTGAGTACCTCGTTGAGGACGAGGTGTTTGCTGACGCTGAGCCCGAGCTTGTGTTTGACGGGGAGTACGTGGACACTGGGGACCAGTCCTAGTGTCTTCGTCGTGTTTTACTTTTGTTAGACAGTTGTTTTGTTATCGGTGCGTAGCACCCATACTTTGTTATGTCGTTTCTTTTGTTGGCCTTGTTCTGGGCCTTAGACTCTTTTCTTTTAGCCTGGTGGCTTTTCTGGATGTTGGACTTATGTTGATGTTGGACAATTTTATGAGATCTGAATTTTATTTCAGTCTCGCCTTGTGTTATTATTGTTATTCTGTTGTGGTTACATGGACCTGTTTATGTATTGTGGACGCTTATCGGGTTTGGGGCTTCACAGCTCCACTCCCGTGCGGACCTTTTCACGTCTCGCCTCCATTTCAGGGAAGCGGGTCGTGACAGGTTTTGTTGGTGGCCCATGCAGGTCCTTCTGTAACTGCGATTTTTGGAATAGCGATAATAATATTAGAATGTCCGATGAACTAAGTTCGACGTCCGAGTCATAAGCTATGAGTCTAATCTGATTCGTTTTCTGTGTCACTAGATGGCAGGAAGACGTTTCACCCGTGGTGGGGGTAGTGGTGCGCTCCCTCATGATGAGGAGCCTGAGCGGGAACCCACCAGCGGTGAGATGATGCGGATGATGCTCCAGATGATGCAAGTGCAGCAGGGCGTGCTTCTGCAAGTCCAGAATGCTCCGCTTGCTCGAGCTGCCCGGGCTCTTCCGGATGCCCCTCGCTCTGAGCCAGGAGCGAAGCAATTTCGGGAGCTGGGTCCCGCATATTTTGATGGTTCTGAGGGTCCTCTGGCTGTCGACGAGTGGATAAGGAACATTGAGGATAACTTGGCAATGGCGAAGATTAACCCGGCTGGATGGGTTGATCTGGCTAAGAGGCGGCTGAAGGACAACGCCAGGAATTGGTGGGATGCTGAAGAGAAGATGCTGGTGGAGCCGATCGTCTGGGCTACCTTCAAGTCCAGATTCGATGGAGAGTTCTTCCCGAAAGCTGCCAGGGAAGAGATGCTGCAGCGTTTTATCGATTTGAAGCAAGGGAACTCGTCGGTGGACATGTATCACCAAGAGTTCATGAGGCTGAGTCGGTTTGCACCAAAGATGGTGCAGGACGCTGAGGAGAAGGCTCAGAGGTTCCTGCAGGGGCTTGCTTCGGAGCTCCAGAGTTTTGTGACCTCTTCTGACCGGGAATCTTATCAGAAGGTTCTGGTCGCTGCCAAGAGGCAGGAGCTGCTCGTGAACCAAAGGAGAGGGTCTGTTGTTGGCGCTGGGAAGAGGCCTGTGCAGCAGGCGAGAGCTGTGGTTAGACCTGGATTCAGGCCTAATCAGTCTGCTCAGTTTAAGAGGCCAGGAGGGCCTATTCTGAAGTTTTGCCATTTCTGCGGCAAGCCTGGCCACGTCAAGGATCAGTGTCGGAAGTTTCTGGGCCAGTGTTTGATTTGCGGTGATGCTTCTCATGTCGCGAAGGATTGTCGGCATGCGGACCCGCTGCGGAGGGCACCTGTTGCAGCACAGCCGTTGCAGCAGCGAGCGCCTATTCCTGCTGGACGTGGAGCAGCTCTTGTTCCGCAGAGGCAGGCTTTTCGGCAGGCTGTTCCGCCGAAGAGGCAGGCTTTTCTAATGACCGCCGCGGAGAGCGAGGCTGTGGATGAGGTTATCGCAGGTAATCCTCACTCTAGCTGTTACTTTCCTAGCTGGTTTTGATTGTTAGATTGTGTTGTTTGCTTGAACATGGTTGTTTGCTAGACTAGGTGTAACGACCACTTTTCGTGGTACGTTGTTCGTGCACGTGCTTTTGTCCGTGCACGTGTTCGTTTTAGACTTCGTTTGTTTGTGAAAACTTTCGTGTGATATGCCGTTGTGAACGTCTCTGAGAATATTAAATAGTGGCACTATTTTGGAACGACGTTTCTCGAGTCGTTTTCCCACAATTTACACTTATTCGATGAGACGTGGCGATTTTCACTTTTGACGGGAGACGTTTCTATTTTTAGTTTCGTTGTCCGACGTCAAAATTGAGATCAGTCTTCTTAGTTAGCTCACTTTCGTCATCACGATCACCCCGATATTTATTTTATAATTTTTGGAGTTTATTTGACCACTTTTATATTTTTAACAAGTTTTATATTATTTTTAATAATTAATTTTAAAATTATTTTCGGCCAAATAAAATTTATTTAAGTTTTAAACGTTTTAAAGAATTTTTGAGCCAATTTCCAGCTCATTTGGACCAAGTCAAATCCTTGGGTGAGTTGGAGAAGTTGAATTTCAAATTTTAAATTATTTTAAACTTATAATCCTATTAGATTTAGCCCTAGACCAAGTCAACCCATCTCCACTATATAAGCAACCCCTAGAAAGACCTATTTTCGCAAGAAATTAGCCCTAGCATCTTCCAAAACTCAAATTGGACGTTGCGACGATTCGTCGCAACATTGCGACGTTCAGCCCCCGCACGACCGAGAAAACCACGCCCGTTCCCCCGCTCCGACCGAAGGCCAACCCCGCATCCGCCCCGCTCCGCACGCAGCAGCGACCGACCGCTCCGTTCCCTCGGTCTGACCGAGGCATTGGCCCGAACCAAGCCACCCCGCATCGCAGCACAGCGCTCCGCACCGTCGCCGCTTGTCGCCCCGCTCCGCACCCCGCACGACCGACCCGCTGCTCCGCACCGATCGACGTTGCAAGTGTTGCAACGTCGCAACATCGCCCCGCCCGCATCCAAGCGCCTGACCAACTCTCCCCATCGATCTGACCGAAGGAAATCTCGCACCACAGCCACCCCGCAGCCGCTGCACGCCCCAAGCGCCGTTTCCCTGTGTCTGACCGAGCCAAGTCCCCGCACCGAGGCTGTACGACCGAGAGCCACTCGTCGCAACCCCGCATCCGTCGCACCACTTGCCTCCGTGGGCCCCCCAAGTTCTCCAGAGTTATTGTGGGTCCCCCAAAGGCCCCTAGGACTGCTGTGGGCCCCACCTAAGTGTGTTCTCTTCGACGACTTGCCGCGTACGACGTCGTCGCACGTCGTAGCCCGTCGTCGCACGTGCGAGCTTTGGAATCTGGAATCGTCGCCCGGGTTGATGCTCTGAACTTTCCAGCGAGGAAACCAAATTGGAATCAGGACTTGGAGCGCGTTCTATTATTCCAACCCCCGGCGTCGCTACCCGACGCCGGTGTAGCTTTCGCGTCGTGTTGAGGTAACGTTTTGCACCCCTAGGACCCCCAACCAAATTGCATGATAACCAAGACTAAAAATCAGTATTTTAAAGTATTTTAAATGTTTTAGAAATCACTAATCAAGATTAATAAAACGGATGTAGGCCGGTGGACTTGTGCACGTAGGAATCGTGACTTTGGACTCGTTGGACGGTGTTTTCTTGACGTGATAATTGCAGGCAAGTGAAACTTGCCAACTCTTGTGTAGGGCCATGTTTTTAGGCCACTTCCTTGTTCCTAGCGTAAAAGAGACTAGTCAGTGAAATGATAGCTGGCTAGACGCCTACTTGATCTAGTTTGACAACGAAACTAGATCCGTCACCTAATTGATCTAGCTTGACAACGAAGCTAGATCCACCCCTTAAACTTGTTGTTCATGCATACTAAACTGTCACGTTTACTTTCCTTACTTGTACGCTTTACTACTTGTCATGCCTAGGGCTGTTGACGAACAGAACGTTCGACGAACTACTCGTGAACAAGCTCGGTACATGTTCGTTTACGTTCGTTCGGGAAGCTTAATGAACAAGCTTGAACAGATTTTTAGAGCTCGGTTAGTAAACGAATAGAGCTTGAACATAACTATGTTCGTTTATTTATGTTCATGAACAAGCTCGCTAAGTGTTCGTGAACAAGCTCGTTAAGTGTTCGTGAACAAGATCGTTAAGTGTTCGTGAACAAGCTCGTTAAGTGATGTTTGTGAACAAGCTCATTAAGTGTTCATGAACAACCTCGTTAAGTGATGTTCGTGAATAAGCTCGTTAAGTGTTCGTGAACAAGGGCTTGAGTGAACTAAAATTAAAATTAAACACTCACCTCTTCAAATTGAATTAAACACATCCACCTCTTCAACTTCCCAGCTTCCCACTCCTAGACTCGCATGCTCCCAGCTCTCTTTTGGTCCATTGCCATTGTTCGTTCGTTTGTTTGCAAATCTGTTCATGAACAAGATTGATTGTGTGTTCGTTAACACGTTCCCGAACATGTTCACGAACAAGCTCGATAAGTCTTGTTAATGAACAGAACGTTCGTTCGGTAAGCTCGGTTTAGGTTCGTTTATGTTCATTTACGTTCGTTCGGTAAGCTTAACAAACAAGCTTGAACATGCTTTTAGAGCTCGGTTAGTAAACGAACAGAGCTTGAACATGGATTTTGTTCATGAACAAAACCAAACGCACTGTTCAAGCTCGTTCAAGCTCGTTCGTCAACAGCCCTAGTCATGCCATGTCATCCATGCATTGAATGTCGCATTCGTAGCACACGCTACAATACTTGTACTCGTACTACTTGTCCGGCTAGGTGCACCCCTACGCCATACTTGTTTAAACACTTCCTGGCTCGTGGTCCAGAAGCGGGCCTCATGTGTTGGCTAGAAACCAATGCCCGATACACGTGGAGGGGTAGGGATAAACGGTTACTTGAGCTTAGGAGTGGCCTGATCCGCCCTCTAGCCAAAAGACGGAATCTCTGTACACGAGGTGCTTACTTTTCTTGTCTTGTACTTGTCTTGTGAATGATTCATGTAATACTTGTCATCCATGCCATGCCATGCTCGTACTTTACTTTACTTTACTTTACTTTACCTGCTGCACCCATACTTTAACTGCCATGTCATCGCATCATGCTAGAACTGCTAGGTTGCTTTACTTGTACTTTCAGTTTCACTTGCACAAGTCTTCCAGACTTGCTGACATGTGCCCTTTCTCTTTGGGTGTCACATGTTAGACCCTGAGCCAGAGATAGTTGTAGCGGACGAGGTAGTTGCTGACACTGAGCCTACGTTCGTCGAGGAGTTCGTGGACACCGGAGACCAGTTTTAGAGACTGTTGGCGTTGCTTTTGCTTTAGGTTGCTGTTAGATGTCGGTGCTTGCACCATTACTTTGTTGTTGTACTTTGTACTTTTGTTGGCCATGCTCGGCCTCTTTTAGACTCTTTTCTTTTAGCCTGGTGGATTTTTCTGTGATGTTGAGATTTATTGCTATGGATATTCTGAGATATTTCTTTTGTCTCTTTCGTTATTATTATCTTTGTTTCGTTTCGCGTTGCAAGGACCTGCAGTTTTAATTTTGATTGACGCTTATCGGACTTGCAGCTTTGTAGCTTCAAGTCTGAGCGGACCTTCTCACGCTTCGCCTCCACGTTCTTGGGAAGCGGGGCGTGACAGGTTTTGTTGGTGGCCCATGCAGGTCAGTCTTGCAATTGCGAGTTAACGGAACAACGATAATAACGGAATGTCCATTAAATAAATTGCAACATCCGGGTCATAAGCCCGAGTCTAGTTGTTTTCTTAGGACGCTAGGTGATAAGAAGGCTTAGTTAGACGTCTGTGCTTGCTAGTTAGAGGCCCTGATTATAGTTAGACTCCCTTTTAGCAATTGATTTGCTCGCCATAGGAGTTACCTTAGTGGTTCATGTCTACCCCTGACCATATTAGACTTCTAGAATTTCCTTTAGTCGTTCGCTTGGGTTCATCGATTTCGGACCAAGCTGAACGCATTCATTTACCGTCTAACCTTTAGAAGTCTTAGCGCCTAGTTCCTAATCTTTAGTTGGTCCACCGTAGGAGTTTCCCCGTAGACTCTTCTGATTCATATCCTAGACGTATGTATGATTTGATCATCCGACCAATTTCCTTGCCTCGATTCACGAGATCGCCCCGTGACGATCATCGTCAATTTTCAAACATCGCCATTGCAAAACTTGAACCTTCTGAAAGTATTTTTCAATCTTCTCTTCCACTAAGTTTAATTTTGTTCAAAATTTTAATATACCTATATTTCATCCTCCTTCATTGATTTAAATTTTTAAAACGTTTGTCGGAATTTTTGAATACTAGCTTATGGTATTTTCCCAGCCTATATTATTTTTATACTTATGTAAATGAGTCGTTCTTTCATATATTAGTTTTACTTTTGCCCTGCCCAATTCGATTTATAATTTTCCATCTTATTTGTGTTATTCGAATGATACGTCGTGTTTACTTTAATATACTTTCAAGACACATGGAATTTCAGCGTTCAGCAAGTTGGTTTTTGATCGTCGTTCTCGCTATTTCAGATTTTTGCAAAATTACTATTTTCATACCATCTTCCTGCTTTAGACCCTCCCTGATTTGATTTTAAAGATTTGCTATTCGATCTTGATAATTCTTATGTTAAGTTACTATTATTTTCTTTCCGCTCACCATACACGCTTTTAGAAAAATTTCTAAACCAAATTGAATTTCAATTATTTTTATATCCGTGCCAGACTTGATGTGCTCGTATATTAAGAACCCTATGTAAATCAGTTCTTCATTTTTGGCAAACCCTGGTTCTCTAAAAGTAGTTTCAAACTGATCATTTTAAATTTTTCCATAGCCTAAGAGTTTTGAAAGCATTTAACATGAGTTTAAATTTTTCCGTTACTTGATTTCATTCTTCAACTTTCCAAAAATTTTGACAACATTATATTAAATTACTGACGTATAAATTTTCTAAACCTTGTCCTTAAATATTTGAGTAAATGATCTTACTTCCTTTTACAATGATTTTATATAAACCAATAAAACATTTTCTCTTATTATGAATATTCGACTCAAACTTATTATAACTCGTTTTATCGATCTCCAAATATTTCTTTTCAGACTGGGATTTCAACTTTTGAAGAACGACAGTTTTCAAAATCCACGTATTTTAGCTTATGCTATTCACCCTATTTCTTTTCCCCTCCTATATAAGCATCACTACATCTCCCTTTTCCCTCAACCTAAACATCACCATTGAGCCAATGTTTTCCCTAACCAAGTCGTCTCCTTGTATTCGTCCTATCTAAACTCGTGCTTATCGATCCTTCCCTCGTCACGCTCTCGACCTCTCTTTATTGCTTAGGCCTTAGGGTCCGTCAATGTCTGTGTCAACCCTTAATTGTTAGTAGGCCCTTGGACCTTGTGAGGTAGTCGTAGTGCACGTACCTAAGTTGTGTACGTGGGCTTGAATGAGTATACCCCCATAGTATATTGATGCTTGCCTATTGTGTGATATATATATATACATACTCGGAGTTATTCGTGATAGTATGAAGTTGTTGTGTGTTAGTAGTCATAAATTTTTTGTGTGGATAGCTATACTATACTAGGGATACCGGTGTATATAAGAGTTAGCGTTGGAATGTCTATTGGAGTGTATGCAATTAAAGAATACTTATAATGGTTGAAATAAAATGATTGGTAAAGCTATGAATATGCTAGGTGTGATGATAATAAGAGTACATATAGATAAGTAAGTAGGCCTATTGTGTGACCCATATATTAGTATGTATGAGTATGTGCTCGTAGGTAGATATGTAAGGTGTTTAGACGTAAGTAGTTATGTTTTATTGCCTGAATATATACGTGATATACATATGGTAGTAGAATTATAAATTTGATTGGTATTGCTTGCTCTTGCGGGATGTTGCATGCGTGCATACCGTGAGGTATACACGACTATTGCACATCTTAATTATGTATGTGTGAATGTGTTAGTATACTAATTATAGGTAGTAGGCTATGGTGTGAATATATACATTACTTAGGTGTGACTATACGGTGAATGTTTGTACTAGGGAGGGTATTATAAATATGTGGGTACTGATGTCTGTAATGTTATGATTATGGTATATAATTAGATTGAACTATGTGGGTGTTATCCGACTAAATATTAAGTGTGATTGCCTTATGGTATGCATATGGTTGTATTGGTAGACATATACATATATATATATATATATATATATATATATATATATATATATATATATATATATATATATATATATATATATATACAATGGAGTGGTATTGGTATATGTATAAATGCCGTGTTACGTATATAGAATATTCTAATGTGTGTATTGAGTCTCACTCAAGCTTGAGTGGGTATACTCTAAGTATATTGAATGTATGTTTGTAGTTTGAATATAGCAATGCTTGATGTATGTATAGTGATAGAAGTGTTTGTGCCTGGTCGAGTTACGCACATGATTGTGGGTCGCTACGCCAGTATATAGTTATAGGTGTTGGTTTTGTGGTATAGTTAATAACTAAGGTCTTGCTCGTGTGAACGTATATGTACTAGCTAACATTAGGTGTGTATGTGTGCTAGTTATATAATGGTATGATTGGTGTATGTAAATGAAATGTTAGCGTGTATGGGTGTGCACCATGCACGGGTAAGTATGTGCTTAGTTATAGGTATTGATGACTATGATATATGTGGCGTGTCGTAAATACAGTTATAGGACCATACGTAATGTGAATGTATGGTGAAATATTGGAATGCATTTGAATGACTATATATTGTGAAACTATAGTAGTGGTGAATATATATATATATATATATATATATAGAGGAGGGATCAAATGACCCCCAAAAATAACCCCCAAAAATGACCCCCTATCAAAAATCCTATGTCCCACATTTTTTCGGAAGATCCGAACCGTTCATCTTGATCTCCACCCTCTAAATACCCGACTCACCAATTTTCAACCCGATCCCATGTGTTTTGCCTGTTCATCAACCATTCGCAAAAGTTCTGTTCATGCGAAACCGTTAAATTTGGGTCGGATGGATGAACAGGCAAAACACATGGGATCGGGTTGAAAATTGGTGGGTCATGTATTTAAAGGGTGGAGATCAAGATGAACGGTTCGGATCTTCCGAAAAAATGGGGGGCATAGGATTTTTGATAGGGGGTCATTTTTGGGGGTTATTTTTGGGGGTCATTTGATCCCTCCTCATATATATATATATATATATATATATATATATATATATATGTAGTGAAACTTGATTAATTATGGTATGGTGTGATTACATGTGTTGATGTGTTTAGTTCTGGATGAATACTAGGGATTATCAGAGGGTAGTATACCCTTGATGTTTGTGCATAGGTAGCTACATATAGGTAGAGCATGATTGTATTGGCTAAGTGTGAGACTATCCTTATATGAGTATCTGAAATATTGTTTTGTGTTTAGGTAAGTAGTAGTGATATAAGGAATGTATGCTTATATATATGATTGAAATACATGTATAAATTTGACTGACTATAATAAGAATAAGTATATGACGTACGTGAATGTATATACGTGTTGGTAGCATTAATGTTTGACTACTTAGTGCATATATAAGCACTTGTAATGACTATACCAGGTTGAATTATTATATGACTTGATTGGGGTAGTTACTAGAGCGACTAGCTATATTGGAAAGTCCGAGGACGGACTTTATTCTAAGGTGGGGAGGATGTAACGACCACTTTTCGTGCTACGTTGTTCGTGCACGTGCTTTTGTCCGTGCACGTGTTCGTTTTAGACTTCGTTTGTTTGTGAACACTTTCGTGTGATATGCCGTTGTGAACGTCTCTGAGAATATTAAATAGTGGCACTATTTTGGAACGACGTTTCTCGAGTCGTTTTCCCACAATTTACACTTATTCGATGAGACGTGGCGATTTTCACTTTTGACGGGAGACGTTTCTATTTTTAGTTTCGTCGTCCGACGTCAAAATTGAGATCTGTCTTCTTAGTTAGCTCACTTTCGTCATCACGATCACCCCGATATTTATTTTATAATTTTTGGAGTTTATTTGACCACTTTTATATTTTTAACAAGTTTTATATTATTTTTAATAATTAATTTTAAAATTATTTTCGGCCAAATAAAATTTATTTAAGTTTTAAACGTTTTAAAAAATTTTTGAGCCAATTTCCAGCTCATTTGGACTAAGTCAAATCCTTGGATGAGTTGGAGAAGTTGAATTTCAAATTTTAAATTATTTTAAACTTCTAATCCTATTAGATTTAGCCCTAGACCAAGTCAACCCATCTCCACTATATAAGCAACCCCTAGAAAGACCTATTTTCGCAAGAAATTAGCCCTAGCATCTTCCAAAACTCAAATTGGACGTTGCGACGATTCGTCGCAACGTTGCGACGTTCAGCCCCCGCACGACCGAGAAAACCACGCCCGTTCCCCCGCTCCGACCGAAGGCCAACCCCGCATCCGCCCCGCTCCGTACGCAGCAGCGACCGACCGTTCCGTTCCCTCGGTCTGACCGAGGCATTGGCCCGCACCAAGCCACCCCGCATCGCAGCACAGCGCTCCGCACCGTAGCCGCTTGTCGCCCCGCTCCGCACCCCGCACGACCGACCCGCTGCTCCGCACCGATCGACGTTGCAAGTGTTGCAATGTCGCAACATCGCCCCGCCCGCATCCAAGCGCCTGACCGACTCTCCCCATCGATCTGACCGAAGGAAATCTCGCACCACAGCCACCCCGCAGCCGCTGCACGCCCCAAGCGCCGTTTCCCTGTGTCTGACCGAGCCAAGTCCCCGCACCGAGGCTGTACGACCGAGAGCCACTCGTCGCAACCCTGCATCCGTCGCACCACTTGCCTCCGTGGGCCCCCCAAGTTCTCCAGAGTTATTGTGGGTCCCCCAAAGGCCCCTAGGACTGCTGTGGGCCCCACCTAAGTGTGTTCTCTTCGACGACTTGCCGCGTACGACGTCGTCGCACGTCGTAGCCCGTCATCGCACGTGCGAGCTTTGGAATCTGGAATCGTCGCCCGGGTTGATGCTCTGAACTTTCCAGCGAGGAAACCAAATTGGAATCAGGACTTGGAGCGCGTTCTATTATTCCAACCCCCGGCGTCGCTACCCGACGCCGGTGTAGCTTTCGCGTCGTGTTGAGGTAACGTTTTGCACCCCTAGGACCCCCAACCAAATTGCATGATAACCAAGACTAAAAATCAGTATTTTAAAGTATTTTAAATGTTTTAGAAATCACTAATCAAGATTAATAAAACGGATGTAGGCCGGTGGACTTGTGCACGTAGGAATCGTGACTTTGGACTCGTTGGACGGTGTTTTCTTGACGTGATAATTGCAGGCAAGTGAAACTTGCCAACTCTTGTGTAGGGCCATGTTTTTAGGCCACTTCCTTGTTCCTAGCGTAAAAGAGACTAGTCAGTGAAATGATAGCTGGCTAGACGCCTACTTGATCTAGTTTGACAACGAAACTAGATCCGTCACCTAATTGATCTAGCTTGACAACGAAGCTAGATCCACCCCTTAAACTTGTTGTTCATGCATACTAAACTGTCACGTTTACTTTCCTTACTTGTACGCTTTACTACTTGCCATGCCATGTCATCCATGCATTGAATGTCGCATTCGTAGCACACGCTACAATACTTGTACTCGTACTACTTGTCCGGCTAGGTGCACCCCTACGCCATACTTGTTTAAACACTTCCTGGCTCGTGGTCCAGAAGCGGGCCTCATGTGTTGGCTAGAAACCAATGCCCGATACACGTGGAGGGGTAGGGATAAACGGTTACTTGAGCTTAGGAGTGGCTTGATCCGCCCTCTAGCCAAAAGACGGAATCTCTGTGCACGAGGTGCTTACTTTTCTTGTCTTGTACTTGTCTTGTGAATGATTCATGTAATACTTGTCATCCATGCCATGCCATGCCATGCTCGTACTTTACTTTACTTTACTTTACCTGCTGCACCCATACTTTAACTGCCATGTCATCGCATCATGCTAGAACTGCTAGGTTGCTTTACTTGTACTTTCAGTTTCACTTGCACAAGTCTTCCAGACTTGCTGACATGTGCCCTTTCTCTTTGGGTGTCACATGTTAGACCCTGAGCCAGAGATAGTTGTAGCGGACGAGGTAGTTGCTGACACTGAGCCTACGTTCGTCGAGGAGTTCGTGGACACCGGAGACCAGTTTTAGAGACTGTTGGCGTTGCTTTTGCTTTAGGTTGTTGTTAGATGTCGGTGCTTGCACCATTACTTTGTTGTTGTACTTTGTACTTTTGTTGGCCATGCTCGGCCTCTTTTAGACTCTTTTCTTTTAGCCTGGTGGATTTTTCTGTGATGTTGAGATTTATTGCTATGGATATTCTGAGATATTTCTTTTGTCTCTTTCGTTATTATTATCTTTGTTTCGTTTCGCGTTGCAAGGACCTGCAGTTTTAATTTTGATTGACGCTTATCGGACTTGCAGCTTTGTAGCTTCAAGTCTGAGCGGACCTTCTCACGCTTCGCCTCCACGTTCTTGGGAAGCGGGGCGTGACACTAGGGTTTGATTGTTAATTGCTTGTTAGGTGTGGTTTTGGTGTGCACATTTCCTGCACGAGTCCTCTTTGACTCTGGTGCATCGATGTGTATTATTTCTCGGAGCTTCGTGGAGAGGCATTCCTTGTCGACGTCCCCTCTTCCCAAGAGTTGGAATATCGTTACAGGGAATGGTGTGGTCTCGGTGCATCGTGGTTGCAATTCTTGCTCGTTGGTGGTCTGTGGACATGAGCTTTTCGCTGATTTCATTGTCCACGACATCATCAACTATGATGCGGTTCTTGGGATGGACTGGCTTGCGAGCTTCTATGCTACGATCGACTGTCGGAGGAAGAAGGTGGTGTTCAAGATTCCCGGACATCCAGTGTTTGAGTTCAGTCGTGGTAGCAGTTCGCTTGGTCCTGTCAGATTTCGGGCCAGGCCGGTGGAGGCTGTGGCTATGCAGATGGAGCTGGAGTGGCCAGCTGTGGTGCGAGATTTTGGCGACGTCTTCCCCGAGGAGATGTTTGGTTTGCCGCCTGATCGAGCTCTGGAATTTTCTATCGATCTTGTTCCAGGTGCGCAGCCGATTTCGAAGGCGCCGTATCGTATGGCACCTGCAGAGTTGGAAGAGTTGCGGAAGCAGTTGGATGAGCTTTTGCAGAAGGGTTATATTAATCCTAGCGTGTCTCCGTGGGGAGCACCGGTGTTGTTGGTTAAGAAGAAGGATGGTTCGCGTCGCATGTGCGTGGATTATCGGGAGTTGAATGCGGTGACCATTAAGAACAAATACCCGTTGCCTCGCATCGATGATATTTTTGATCAGCTTGGAGGTTCGAGGGTGTTTTCAAAATTGGATTTGAGGAGTGGTTACCATCAGTTGAAGGTGAAGAAGGGAGATGTTCCGAAGACAGCGTTCAGGACGAAGTATGGACACTATGAGTTTGTGGTTATGCCTTTTGGCGTAACTAACGCGCCCGCAGTTTTCATGAATCTGATGAACCTGATTTTCTACGACTTTTTGGATAAGTTTGTCGTTATCTTTATTGACGACATTCTGATCTATTCGAAGTCGGAGGAAGAGCATGCCTCGCACTTAAGGACGGTGTTGGAGATTTTGAGGAAGCATCGTTTGTATGCTAAGTTTTCGGAGTGCGAGTTTTGGCTGGATAGAGTTGCTTTTCTCGGGCATGTGGTGACTGGAGATGGTATTTCAGTGGATCCCGAGAAGATTAGGGCCATCAGGGAGTGGCCTGTTCCGTCGTCTGCGTCTGAGATTCGGAGTTTTCTCGGACTTGCTGGTTATTATCGGCGATTCATCAAGGACTTTTCTCGTATTGCTGAGCCGATGACCAGGTTGACGCGGAAGGATGTTGCTTTTGTTTGGTCGGATGATTATGAGGGTGCTTTTGGTGTGCTGAAGGAGAGGTTGACGAGTGCCCCTATTC
Source organism: Scilla litardierei (assembly GCA_030789695.1). Lineage (NCBI taxonomy): Eukaryota > Viridiplantae > Streptophyta > Magnoliopsida > Asparagales > Asparagaceae > Scilla > Scilla litardierei. Next base: position 15,994,733 of record CM061135.1, on the reverse strand, counting down.
TTGTTGTGCCTGATCGCAGCGGTGGATTTGAGATCTTTTGCGATGCTTCTGGCAAGGGTCTCGGTTGTGTGTTGCATCAGCACGGGCACGTTGTGGCGTATGCGTCTCGTCAGCTTAAGGTTCATGAGAAGAATTATCCGACGCATGATTTGGAGTTGGCTGCCGTTGTGTTTGCTCTTAAGATTTGGAGGCACTTCTTGCTGAGTGAGAAGGTGAAGATTTTCACCGATCACAAAAGCTTGAAGTATATTTTCACTCAGAAGGAGCTCAACATGCGACAGCATCGATGGTTGGAGCTTATGGCGGATTATGATATTGATTTGCAGTTTCACCCTGGCAAGGTGAATGTGGTTCCAGATGCTTTGAGTAGGCTTCCGGCGGTGATGATTTTGACCTCGCAGTGGAGATTGCAGCAGGATTTTTACGGGTCTGGTGTGGAGATTGTTCTTCCTGGAGAGGCTTCGTCGTTGATGTACATGCAGGTACAGTCGACGATCGTGGATCGGATTAAGGCTGGCCAGGCTGAGGATCCGAAGCTGGTAAGGATTCGGGAGCAGGTGGAAGCCGGTCTGCGGACTGACTTTTTGATTCATGAGGATGGCTCGCTGAGGTTTGGAGCCAGATTGTGTGTGCCAGCTGGGGATATCAGAGAGGAGCTGATGGTGGAGGCACACAGTTCGCCGTATTCTGTGCATCCTGGTGGCACCAAGATGTACCAGGATCTTCGTCTGAATTATTGGTGGCATGGTATGAAGAGGAGCGTGGCTCGGAGTGTAGCCAAGTGCTTGGTTTGCCAGCAAGTGAAGGCGGAGCATCAGCGTGCGGCCGGGTTGCTACAACCGCTTCCGATTCCGGAGTGGAAATGGCAACACATCACTATGGACTTCGTGAATGGACTACCTCGGAGTCCGAAGCAGAATGACGTGATTTGGGTGATCGTAGATCGATTGACCAAATCTGTGCACTTTATTCCATTCCGAGTGGGACAGTCCACTGAGGCGCTAGCGAGGAGATATATGGAGGTAAAATTCTTTTACTCTCCGTTTTATTTCCTTTTCCTAGTTTGGATAGTGATGTAACGTGAATCGTGCAGGAGATTGTGCGACTTCATGGAGTCCCCGTGAGTATCGTGTCTGACAGAGACACGAGGTTCACATCTCAGTTCTGGCAGAGTTTGCAGAAGAGCTTGGGTACGCGTCTGAGTTTCAGTACGGCGTACCATCCGCAGACGGATGGCCAGTCCGAGAGGACGATTCAGATTTTGGAAGACATGCTGAGGGCGTGCATGTTGGATTTCAAGGGTTCGTGGGAGGACCATCTACATTTGGTGGAGTTCTCTTACAACAACAGCTTCCAGGCGAGTATTGGCATGGCGCCTTTCGCCGCTCTTTATGGGAGGAAATGTCGATCGCCATTGAGTTGGGATGACATTGGTGATCGGGAGTTGTTGGGACCTGAGATGATCGTGGAGGCCGTGGATATCGTCAGGAATATTCGGGAGAGGTTGAGAATTGCTCAGGACCGTTTTAAGCATTGGGCGGATGCTAAACGTCGTCCTTTGGAGTTTCAGCCGGGCGACCATGTGTTCTTGAAGATTTCCCCGAATCGCGGTGTGATTCGTTTCGGGAAGCGTGGAAAGTTGAGCCCGCGATACATTGGACCGTTTGACGTTTTGGAGAGGGTTGGCGAGGTAGCTTATCGCTTGGCCTTGCCGCCATCTTTGGAAGGAGTTCACAATGTTTTCCATGTGTCGCAGCTTCGTCGATACATTAGTGATCAGTCTCATGCGGTGGATTTCTCGGAGATTACCGTTCGCCCCGATATGACGTATGACCAGCATCCAGTGCAGATTCTGGACAGGCGTCAGAAATCGCTTCGGAACAAGATTGTCAATCTTGTGAGGGTGATGTGGCGACACGGTTCACCTGGAGAGTCTACTTGGGAGAATGAGGATGAGATGCGAGAGCGTTTCCCACTTTTGTTTCCGGACTCGTGAGTTTTTGGAAATTCCGAGGACGGAATTTTTCTTAAGTTGGGGAGGATGTAACGACTGCTTTTCATGTATCTGGATTTAATATAATATAATATATGTTTTGGTGGATTTTCTCCTCTTGTGTGGTTTTCGTCTCCGTAGATTTCATTTTCGATCGATTCGTCGTATTTTCTCGCTTCTTCCTTAGGATCGTCGATTTCGAAGTATGTCACTCGTGACGGACTTCATAACGGTCGTATCTAACTGTTAGATCAAGCCTAGGAGTCTTAGGAATCGATCCCGGGGCCCCGCGCTCCGTATCGGTACTTTTGGTGCTCATTAGCCGGTGTAAGAAGGGCCACCGACCGACTAGATGACGATCCAGTCGGTCGGCAATCCTTCTTGGACCGACTAGTTAGCTTTCTAAATTTCTCAGGAGTTATTGTTTATCGTTAGTCGGTCTAAGAACGTTGGTTGACCGACTAGGTTGCAAACTAGTCGGTCAGCAATGCTTCTTTAACCGACTAACACATCATCTTATTTTTGTATCAGCTACTGTTTACTCTTAGTCGGTCTAAGAACGTTCATCGACCGACTAGATGCTAAACTAGTCGGTCAGTATTTGTTCATGGACCGACTAACTCTAAAATCCTATTTTCGTTCAGGAGTTACTGTTTGCACTTAGTCGGTCTGTGTTGGTCGACCGACCGACTAGTTGCCAAACTAGTCGGTCAGTGGTTGCTCTTTGACCGACTAACTAGTGTTGAAACCCTAATTTCTGGGCAGCCGCCAGCTCAACCTATTTAAACCCAACCCAAACGATTTCATCTTCTCCAACACGACCCAAAACCCTAAAATCATCCCCCTTGAGCCCCCATCTTCCTCCAAGCTCCATTTCTTCATTCCAAGCCTCAAACCATCATCCAAACCATCCATCCACTCTATCTACCTCTCATCTTCCCCAAAATCTCATCAAATCCATCAAAATCCCCAAATCCCCCAAAACCCTAGTTTCCCCAAACTTCTCCAATCTTTTCCAGATCTGATCCTAGGGTTCCCCGGAGTGTTTCTTCCGTCTCCTCTTGGTAAGAAATCGATCTACCGTTGTTTTCATATCCTATTGTAATTTTTATGAAACCCTAATAAAATACTTGTGTTTTGATGATTGTTCCCCATAACAGCGATTTTCCCCGTAGATAGCATCCGTGTGACGAAGTGGTCGTCATCCCCGGTGCTAGGCAAGTGAAACTTGCCACTTAGGGTTTAGGCCATGTTTTAGTCCATTTGCTTGTTGTGGGCGTAAAAGAGGCTAGGCGACGAAATGATACTCGCCTAGGCGCAAATTGGGGAACTAGCTTGACAACGAAGCTAGTTCCGACATTTAGCATGTTGCACAATTTCCATGTCATGTTTACTTTCAATTAACGGTACGCGAATATGTTCATGTCATTGCATTTCGCCTGTCACGTTTAATTTAATTAACGGTACGCAAATAAATTGTCATGACCTCGCATTCTTTAGGTGTTGCTGTGATTGCGTAGCTTTGCTACGATACTTGTGTTCCTGGCTCGTGACCAGAAGCGAGCATAATGAGTTGCTAACCCCAACGCTCGAAATGTATTGAATTGTGAACTAAGAATGCGAGCTCAATGTGCGGGGCAACCCCAGGCTCACTAGCTGAGTTCCATGTGCGGGGACCCCAGGCTCCATATCGTGTGGGTATTGGGTAGTGTTTAGTGCCGATCGGTCTGAAATGCTATGCCATTCAGCGAAGGGCTTAAACACCTACAAAATGTGAATTGATTGAATTGATAGTAGCTTGGCTACTCTTGTCTTGTCCCGATAAATTGTTCCCTTGTACAAATTGTCTTGCCATGTTTTAATTGTGCACTCATGTTATAACTGCCATGTCATGCATACTAAACTGCTAGGTTGCTAGTTGCCTTACCTTCAGTTTCCTTGCCCAAGTCTTTTTAGACTTGCTGACATGTGCCCCTTTACTCTTTTGGGTGACACATGTTAGATCCTGAGCCTGAGTACCTCGTTGAGGACGAGGTGTTTGCTGACGCCGAGCCCGAGCTTGTGTTTGACGGGGAGTACGTGGACACTGGGGACCAGTCCTAGTGTCTTCGTCGTGTTTTACTTTTGTTAGACAGTTGTTTTGTTATCGGTGCGTAGCACCCATACTTTGTTATGTCGTTTCTTTTGTTGGCCTTGTTCTGGGCCTTAGACTCTTTTCTTTTAGCCTGGTGGCTTTTCTGGATGTTGGACTTATGTTGATGTTGGACAATTTTATGAGATCTGAATTTTATTTCAGTCTCGCCTTGTGTTATTATTGTTATTCTGTTGTGGTTACAGGGACCTGTTTATGTATTGTGGACGCTTATCGGGTTTGGGGCTTCACAGCTCCACTCCCGTGCGGACCTTTTCACGTCTCGCCTCCATTTCAGGGAAGCGGGTCGTGACATTGATGGTCGAACACACACCTAATCCTCTCCTTTTTTGACTAAGACTCTCATTGGACGTCACCAATGACGATTTTGTAAGGCTCTCACCCCAATAAAAGGGGTTTACATCTAAGCTTCAAATACACACCGAAAATCCCAACACCATTCGGACAATAGAGAGAGGGGGCTTTCTTCCGTGAGCGAGAAGAAGCGTGTCTAATTCCAGATTGAATTGTAAGGAGTTACCCCAGATAAGGAAGTTACCCCAGAGAGGTAAAAGTTGTAGTGAGTTTTTTTGTAGTAGTATTTACCCCAGAGTGTGTAAAGTTATTTCCAGTGAGAAATAGTGAAGTTTTTTTACCCTTCCAATTTTATTGTTTTACTATCAGTAATTCTTATAATGATCAGTGAATCACAACACCTTTGTCACAGTCACAAGTTGACTGGGACAAACCCCCCAAGCCACTTATTTCAATGGTTGTCATTCCCCCAAAAAAAACAAAAAAAAACACCGCCCAAGCCACTTATTTGCATGTTTGCCTTTTGCACCCTTTACCATCCAACGATACCGACAGACCCACCCACACTTCTTGCTCCTTTACGGTTGTGTGCGTGCACTGCATCCTGTTCGTGAGGTTTTTTCCCGTGTCGTGCACTTTGTGCACGAGTTATTTCTAGTCTATAATACAAAAGAGAGATGCGATGTGATGTTTGTCTTACTAAGACAAACCATTGGCCTAGGTTATGCCACCTAGGAATGATGGGTTCCACTTGGGGATGTGTTAGAGATTGGACTTTATTTGGTGTGTGGTTGTGGCGATTTAAATGCCCCCGCATTCCTATGCATTACAACCTTACCATTGGGATTATTGCACTTTGATCCCTAAGGTTTTTTGCAATTTAGCCCCTGATTTTTCCCATTTTACACCCCGATGAGGCCCACTCACACAACCACACTTCTCACTCCTTCTCGATATCAGACGTGCATCGCATCATTTCCGTATGGTTTTTTAAATGCCATGCAATGTGTGCACGGGATATTTCTCTACTATTATACATTTGAGGAGGGATTGATGTGTCATTTGTCCTATATGGCAACGAAAGAGCGGGTGCCACATAGAGTGCCCCATCACCCCCCAGAAAAATCTTAAACCAAAAAAAAACCAAAACACATCCCAAGCTAACAAAACACACCCAAATCCAAAACACCCAAAAATACACCTTGAATCAAAAAAAACCCTATGTTGGATATTTCTTCCAATTTCAAAGGCAAAATAGTCCCACATTGGATGGGATATAAACCTTCAATGGGTATATTATAGACTTCCTCCTAATGGGCTATTGGACTTGTTAATGGGCTAGGACTTGGGGGTATCTCGCGGGCGCATGAGCCCACACCGGAACCGAGCCCAAATCGGGTTGAGCCGAATGGAAAATCTGGGCGTCGGATCCGGAAAACCTTAGCGTGTGTGCGCTGGCGTCGCGCCTGCGCAAGGGGGGTTCACGGGTGCGCGCGCGGAGTGCCCGAGTTTTGCGTTAATTTTTTGGCCTGCTTGATTGGCAGAATTTGAAAGGCCCATTACGGTTTTAATTTTCCCCAACAGCCATATTTCTTTTATTGCGCTGTTTAATGGCCCAACAGTTATTTTCTCATTTAATTTCGCAACCGCTATTATTTCATTTAATGGCAGAATTAAAACCTTTTCTTAATTACAGAATTCCAACAGCCTTTTTATTCTGCCCTATATAAACTCAATTCTGGCAAGGGTTTTTCGACATTGCGAAAACTCTATTCTTCCTCAACAAAAGTCGGCGCTGCTTTGTGCTGTTCGTCTCGGCCTCCACAGACCCGAGCCGATCTTCTCCTTCAGCAGTTCCTTGTTCCTGCAGCCTTCTGCGTCCCCCTTGCTCTTCCTCCTCTTCGTTCGAGATCGAAGAACAGTTGCTGCTCGCTGGAGCCTTGTCCTGTGAGTGCACACTTACAAGGCCGTTGCCGTTGAATCCTGGAGGGTAGCCGCTTGACCTGCCTTGCACCGAGTTCATACTCTGAGGGCGGAAATCTACTCTTAAGGACAGTGCCTAGCACGCCTCGGCAATCCGATAAGTCCCTTCTTCCTCTGAATTCATAGCATCATCCTATTTAATCTGCTGTATTTTACAACAATCTTAAGAGTAGATATGGATGCTGCTATTGTGACTGCCAAACATCTGCCTGATCTGTCTAAAATCGATCTTTTTTCTGGTTCTTTCTTTAAACGTTGGCAAGAAAAAGTTTTTAGTACCCTTGATGTCACTGTCTTTGCCTTCGCTCTCACAGATCCTAAACCAACAGATGAAAAAGACCTTCCTGCCTGGGACCGTGCCAACAAAATTTGTCGCCATACAATTCTTCATACCCTCTCTAATGAATTATTTGATGTGTACTGTCCTACTAAAATTGCTTCAGAAATTTGGACTAGCCTAACCAAAAAATACATCCTAGAAGATGCTGGTACCCAAAAATTTGCTATAGGCAATTTCCTTCACTTTGCCATGACTGAAGACAAATCTGTTTCCACCCAAATCCATGATTTCCATGTCCTTATTGATGATCTTTAAAATGAAAATATAACTCTCCCTGAACCATTTGTTTCTGGCTCTCTTATTGAAAAACTTCATGAATCTTGGAAAGATTATAAAAACAGCCTTAAACACAAACGAAAGCAAATGTCCCTTGAAGATGTTATCATCCATATTAGGATTGAAGAAAAGAATAGGGAAAGAGAAAAAGCCAATTCTGCTAAAGAAATTGTTTCTAAAGCCAATCTTATTGAAGCTAATTCTTCCTTTCCTCCTTCTCATCCTAAGAAACCTTTCAAGAAATTTAGACCCAATCACAAACCAAACCAGAGATTTCAAAAGGGCCAAAACCATACTACTTTCAAGAAGAAAGGAGACTGTTTTATTTGCAAGAAACCTGGACACCATGCAGCTCAATGTCGCTTCCGGAAAGATACTCCTAAACCAAGTGCAAACTTGGTAGAAGGAGATATAATTGCTGCGGTGATCTCAGAGGTTAACATGGTGGCACATGCTAAGGACTGGGTAATTGACTCCGGGGCAACCCGGCATATCTGCGCTGATAGAGGAGCTTTTACCTCCTGTGTTCCTATCAGCTCTGGCGAGGAAAATGTGTACATTGGGGATTCAAGACCCTCACCCGTAATCGGGAAAGGGAAGGTTCTTCTCAAATTAACCTCAGGAAAAACCCTTTCGCTTAGTGAAGTGCTCCATGTCCCAGATATCCGTTGGAATCTGGTTTCTGTCTCTCTTCTGGGAAAAGTGGGGGTTAAGGTTACTTTTGAGTCTGATAAAATTGTAATGACCAAGAATGGTCAGTTTGTGGGAAAGGGATATTGTAACCAGGGTCTTTTCATTCTGAATGTACTTGATGTCATGAATAATAATGCATCCTCTTCTTCTGCTTACCTGATTGACTCTTTTGATATCTGGCACCATAGACTAGGACATGTCAATTATTCTTATATTAAAAAAATGAAAGAAATTGGATTGTTGAATGCCTCATCTTCCTCTAATGACAAATGTGAAATTTGTGTTGAATCAAAAGCCACTAAGAAAACATGTAGGTCTGTACACAGAGAAAGTGAACTACTTGCTTTAATTCATAGTGACCTTGGAGATTTGAAAAGCAATATAACTAGAGGTGGTAAGAAATTCTATATCACTTTTGTGGATGACTTCTCTAGATACACTGAAGTATATTTGCTTAGATCTAAGGATGAAGCTTTTGATATGTTTTTGAAGTATAAGACTAAAGTAGAGAATCAACTTAATAAGAAGATAAAAAGGGTTAGATCAGATCGAGGAGGGGAGTTTACATCTTTTAATGAGTATTGTGAAGAACATGGGATTATTCATGAGACCACACCTCCTTATTCACCTGAATCAAATGGCATAGCAGAAAGGAAAAATAGGACCTTAAAAGAGATTATGAATGCTTTGCTAATTAGTTCAGGTGCACCTCTTAACCTTTGGGGAGAAGCTATTCTCTCTGCTTGTCATATTCAGAATAGAATTCCCTATAAGAAATTAGGTAAGACTCCTTATGAACTTTGGGTAGGTCATTCTCCAAACCTTAGTTACCTCAAAATGTGGGGGTGCTTAGCTAAAGTTCTTTTACCTGAACCTAAGAAAAGAAAGTTAGGTCCTAAAACCTTTGATTGCATGTTTATTGGATATGCTCAAAATAGTGCTTCATATAGATTCCTAGTTGTTAAAAGTGAGCAAAACATCATGGAGCCTAACACTATTGTTGAAACCAAGAATGCTGATTTCTTTGAGCACATATTTCCAATGAAAATGGATAATATTAGGTTGTCTTCTGCACCACAATCATCTCACACTTCTGATGTTCATTCACATGATAATGATGATGAGATAGAAGTAAGAAGGAGTAAAAGAGTTAGGAGGGAGACTAATCTAGGTGATGGCTTTTTTACCTTTCTTATTGATGATGACCCTCTTACATACCATGAAGCCATCACATCTCCTGATGCCACTTTTTGGAAAGAAGCAATCAACAGTGAATTAGAATCCATTATGTCAAATCACACATGGGAACTTGTTACATTGCCCCCAGGAGCTAAAACTATTGGTTGCAAGTGGATATTTAAAAGGAAGCTAAAACCTGATGGTTCTATTGACAAGTTCAAAGCTAGATTAGTTGCTAAAGGTTTCAACCAAAAGAAAGACATTGATTACTTTGACACTTTTGCCCCTGTCACTAGGATTGCTTCTATCCGTGTCTTGATTGCCTTAGCTTCTATGCATAGTCTTGTTATCCATCAAATGGATGTAAAGACTGCTTTTTTGAATGGAGATTTGGAAGAAGAGATTTATATGGAACAACCTGAAGGTTGTATCACTCCTGGAAATGAACATAAAGTATGCAAACTTGTTAAATCTCTTTATGGTTTAAAACAAGCTCCAAAACAATGGCATGATAAATTTGATTCTGTTTTGCTTTCAAATGGTTATCATATAAATGATGCTGACAAATGTATTTACACAAAGTTTGATAATGGTGTTGGTGTTATTATTTGCTTATATGTTGATGACATGCTTATTCTCGGCACCAACCTAGATGTAGTAAATGCAACTAAGTCATTCTTGTCTTCTAAATTTGATATGAAAGACATGGGTGAAGCTGATGTGATCTTAGGTATTAAGTTAACTAAGACACCTAGTGGGATTATGCTTTCTCAAGAACACTATGTTATTAAAATACTTGAAAAGTTTGGATATCATGATCAAAAACCTATAGCTACTCCATATGATGCTAGTTTACATTTAGCTAAAAATTTTGGTGAATCTGTTTCACAAATTAAATATGCTCAGATCATTGGTAGCTTAATGTACTTGATGAATTGTACTCGCCCTGATATTGCATATGCTATTAGTAGATTGAGTCGTTACACTCAAAATCCTAATAGTGATCATTGGAATGCTTTGTCAAGAGTTATGAGATACTTGAAAGGAACTCTTGAATATGGATTATATTTTAGTGGTGATCCATCAGTTTTAGAAGGTTTTACTGATGCAAACTGGATCTCTGATTCAGATGAGCTTAAATCCACAAGTGGTTATGTTTTTACACTTGGTGGAGGTGCTGTGTCTTGGAAATCTTCCAAGCAAACTTGTATTTCTCGGTCTACTATGGAATCCGAGTTTATTGCCTTAGAGAAGGCATGTAGTGAAGCCGAGTGGCTTAAGAACCTTCTTGGTGATCTTCCCATTTGTGAAAAACCGGTACCGTCTGTGTCTATCCATTGTGATAGCCAAGCTGCAATTGCAAAAGCCAAAAATAAAGTTTTTAATGGGAAGAGTAGGCATATACGCCTAAGGCACTCTATTGTGAGGCAGCTGCTAGATCATGGGATAGTATCCCTTGATTATGTGAGGTCAGAGATGAATTTGACAGATCCTCTGACAAAACCACTAAATAGGAAGTTAGTGGAAAGTACATCGAGGGGAATGTGACTTATACCTAAAACATAGGTCAAGAGTGATGGTAACCCAACCTATGTGATTGATGATCTCATGAAGTAGGTTCATATGGGTAACAACAAGTCACTTGTTGATCGTGGGGAAGCACTATCATTATGTTGATGTCCCTTCCTATGGTGTAGATAGTGCTATCGACGATGAGAGAGGGTGAGTATATGACTCTTAATGGAAACCATAGCCCTTGTTGGGTGGTGTGCATAATCGTCGAGCACACTTGATGGGTCCACCTATATGGGTGTAGAAGTGGGGCCGCTTCCTATGCGAATTTAGGTACATTCGCTAGAGCACTCATGAAAATCCAGGTATGGCGCATGGCCGAAACGTGCCAACCCGAAAGAGCAAGCAACTATTCATTGATGATTCAATATGGGTTGTAAGTCAATGTTTTACAATAAAGGGGATTGGTTCATAGAAACTATATGTTTCACCAACTTCTTGTAGAACACACTTACATTCCCTAAGTAATGGTTCATAGACCGAAAGTCACCATTGCTAATGTATTGAATTGTCGTATTCGATCTCGAAATCTTTCCTTTTCCTCATCTTGGATTCTTTTTCCCTTACCTCTTGAAATTTTGAAATAGTGGGGGATTGTTGGATATTTCTTCCAATTTCAAAGGCAAAATAGTCCCACATTGGATGGGATATAAACCTTCAATGGGTATATTATAGACTTCCTCCTAATAGGCTATTGGACTTGTTAATGTGCAAGGACTTGGGGGTATCTCGCGGGCGCATGAGCCCACACCGGAACCGAGCCCAAATCGGGTTGAGCCGAATGGAAAATCTGGGCGTCGGATCCGGAAAACCTTAGCGTGTGTGCACTGGCGTCGCGCCTGCGCAAGGGGGGGTTCACGGGTGCGCGCGCGGAGTGCCCGAGTTTTGCGTTAATTTTTTGGCCCGCTTGATTGGCAGAATTTGAAAGGCCCATTACGGTTTTAATTTTCCCCAACAGCCATATTTCTTTTATTGCGCTGTTTAATGGCCCAACAGCTATTTTCTCATTTAATTTCGCAACCGCTATTATTTCATTTAATGGCAGAATTAAAACCTTTTCTTAATTACAGAATTCCAACAGCCTTTTTATTCTGCCCTATATAAACTCAATTCTGGCAAGGGTTTTTCGACATTGCGAAAACACTATTCTTCCTCAACAAAAGTCGGCGCTGCTTTGTGCTGTCCGTCTCGGCCTCCACAGACCCGAGCCGATCTTCTCCTTCAGCAGTTCCTTGTTCCTGCAGCCTTCTGCGTCCCCCTTGCTCTTCCTCCTCTTCGTTCGAGATCGAAGAACAGTTGCTGCTCGCTGGAGCCTTGTCCTGTGAGTGCACACTTACAAGGCCGTTGCCGTTGAATCCTGGAGGGTAGCCGCTTGACCTGCCTTGCACCGAGTTCATACTCTGAGGGGCGGAAATCTACTCTTAAGGACAGTGCCTAGCACGCCTCGGCAATCCGATAAGTCCCTTCTTCCTCTGAATTCATAGCATCATCCTATTTAATCTGCTGTATTTTACAACACCCTAAACCCCCAAGACAATACGCACACTCTCACACACTCATCCCATTTCACCCAATCTTGCACCCACCGAACCCCGCTATAGATCACGCAGCCTGAGTGTGTGGAGGTTTTTTGCGTGCCCGTAGGCTTTGTGCACGGTTACTTCTATTCTAGTATCACCATAAAGTCGAGAGGAAGATTTACTTTGTCGAATCTACATCAATTAATGAGTTATGACTCCCTCAAGAAGGGCATCGGTCCAAAAGTAGTGATAAATTTGTTATGATCCGATGCATACAAGGAATACCAAATTGAGAAAGGGGAGAAACCCAACCCCACTACGGATAAACAGGGGCATCCCCCAACCCACACACCCACGGTTCGGTGGGCCTTGAGGGTGCCAACGCATCGAATAGTTTTTGCCAAGCTCAATATCAATTCACAAATGTATATTAATTTATTTTCCATTATTTTCTTAACCTACAGCGTAGACATCATATTCTACACAACCTTGTCAAGTCTATAGATAAGGGAGGTTGTTGAACCTGGCTCACTGCCAAGTGACCAAAGAGTCATAAAATGAGAAGCAAAGATGATGGACGAGAGAAAGCAAGGCAAGGCAAAAGTAGATGGTGTTGGGTCATCTTTCTCATCCACAAATTAAGCTACTCTCCACATCAGTACACTTTAACTTTAACACATGGGCGACTTGAAGGGCTTGCATTAAGAAGCATTCCAACCACCGCAACCAAAACCCCCTCCAAGAATTTCATGCGTTTATTAAATTCGGTGGGCCGCAGCCTGTCCAAGTAACTATTTATTTAAGAAGTTAACCCTTGACCCATTCTCTTCCATATTTCAATCTTTACTAGTTAGTGGATGCTAGGTGACAGTTATTAGATAAACCATTAAAGACCTCCTTGAGTCTTTGATTATTTCACACTCTTGGGGAGTTGAGAGATGATACACTCAAATTGCTGATGGACCAGCAGACCCAACTCAGGTACTTTTCTTTCACATTTTTCATCTCAACAAGCAAACATTGTGTGCTATCAGATCAACCAATCCCAATCCATCACTTTGAACAGTTCATCCACCCATAGACTAAAAAACTCATCCTTTCCCCTTTTACCCACCCCCACCAAATCCCTTCATATATATCTCCCCTCCCCTCCCTCCCCCCAACCAAACCCCAACCGAAAAAAGCGAGAAAAAAAAGATGGCCAAGAAAGCTCCCTCTCAATCCCGCCCCCATGCCTTCCCTCCCGTCTCCGGCTGCCCCCTCTCCTCCGCCCGCTCCTCCCACTCCGTCGCCGCCGACCTCGACGGCACCCTCCTCGTGTCCCGCTCCTCCTTCCCCTACTTCTTCCTGATCGCCGTCGAGGCCGGCAGCCTCTACCGCGGCCTCGCCCTCCTCCTCTCCTCCCCCCTCATCTTCCTCGTCTACAAGCTCGTCGACGAGGCCGCCGCCATCAGGATGCTCATCTACATCTCCATGCGCGGCCTCCGCCTGCGCGACATCGAGCTCGCCTCCCGCGCCGTCCTCCCCAAGTTCTACTCCGAGGACGTCAGGTTCGACAGCTGGCGGGTGTTCGACTCCTGCAAGGGCAGGCGGGTTGTCGTGACCGCCAACCCTACGGTCATGGTGGCGGAGTTCGTTAGGGAGTACCTGGGCGGAGACACTGTGCTCGGGACTGAGATCGAGGTTGACGAAAAGACCGGGCGGGCGACCGGGCGGGTCAAAGGCGTGGGCGTGCTGGTGGGGCGGAAGAAGGAGGCGGCGGTGGCGGCGGAGTTTGGGCCGGACGCGCTGCCGGACGTCGGGTTGGGCGACCGGCCGTCGGATCATGACTTCATGGCCCTATGCAAGGTAAAGTCTCCTCCTCCGTAATTTATGCGGCTGTTAATTACTTTAACTTAAGGACCCCACATTGACGGGTATGAGACGATATCTCTTAAAATATAATTAACTCCGTTTAATAACTAAAGCTAACTAAGCCAGTTGATGTGATCAACTGAAATAGCTTCTGCTTTAAACTCGTGCAGCGGAAGGGCCCCACATTGTTAATGAGGTGGGGGCCCACACGCAAGTCTTGCCTAGCTGTGGGCTATGAATGCATGAATGAATGAAACTTGATGGTGCACGAAACCAAATGGGTTGTTGGTTGGTCCACGGCCCATTATCCGTACTTGGGCCTTAATTATGGCATTTACTACAATCATAAATAGCCACGTCAGCTTGTCCACGTTGCCCCCACTATGTTGGGGGTCCTACAAACATTAACACGCTGTACAAAAACTCTACTACAAACTTAGATTTTTTAAAAAAATCTAATTAAAATATACAAATTTACTGAAATAAGGATAAATACCATATGTTTTAATATAAGACTTTGTAATTACCCCACATTGTAATTACAAGTTTCCTATTATATTTATTTGACATGATTTGCCATTTTTGCATGTGAGACTATTAACCATTAATAATGTGTGGATGCTGCTGCCTTTGTTTTTCTTTGCAAGGAAATTAGGCCCCAAAAAATAAGGCTGTTTTTTTTGGTAATTTAAGCAAGAAAAATGTGAGGATATCATCTCATTTAACCAATGAAATTTTTTGATAGTTTAGAAAAATTTAGGCTGTCATTGAAATTACAATTTGCCCATCCTAATTACGCGTTTCCTATTATCTCTTATACGAAACTATTTTAAACCAAATAAGGTAATACGAAACTTACTCTTTCTACGAGATATTGTCTCCAATCAAATATTCTGCTTCTGGCGAGCGAGAGAGTAACTTGCTTAAGGTCTAAAAATGAATCTCTGAAAAAATAAATATTATAGGAAACATGTAACTATAGTGTGGGTAAATTAGAGAAAATCTCTCCATCAAAATGTCTTCTACCATATTTTGTTGATTATATCTGATTTCATTAGATTTCACACGTGCACACACAAAAAACCTCTTATTAGCCACGATAATATTTGTGTGTGTGTTAAAGTGATGGTTATCGCTTGGTACTTCATGAGAATTTATCCAAAGATGTTATGTATGTGACGTGTTGCCAAGAAGTAGCTTTAATGTCTTCCTAAACTTTTCTAAACTATCAAAAAATTTCATTGGTTATATCTAATACCATCACAAAATTTCTAAATTCCTATGAACTCTCTAGAACTTTTAATTTATCTTTAAACAACCAAACGGTATTAACAATGATGTTAAAAATAACATTTTTTTTATCTTTGAGACAAATAATGACCATCTTTATTATATAAAAATAAAATCATATTTGGATGAGATCAAGATACCAACCAAATATTATTGCATGTGTTGTTTTTGTTTCGGCTGTAAGTTTTTTCAGTATTATACATGGGATTAATGTAGAGCGGGTGGCACCTGATCCACTGGATCAGATGCAAGACACAAAAAGATGGGACCCCACAAATACTAGCTCATGTGGCCCCACAAAAAGGTGAGTTGATTGGAGACCATATCTCATAGAAAAAGTAAGTTTCGTATTACCTTATTTTATTTGGTTTAAAAATTAATTTGTTGAGAGTACATATTGTTTAAATATAATAGGAAACGTGCGATTGGGATGGGTAAATTGTAATTTCATTGACAGTCAAAGTTTGATTTATAAATGCCAGTGTGCTAAGTTCAAGATCCAAAGTGTGGGTCATTTCATGGAGGGAGAACGCATACACGAAGGTGAGTAATTATCTACAGTGGGTTACACTTGCAAGATTGGTTGGGCTTTGATTGCGCACATGCACCCCCTCGTAATTTGCAAACATAGTGTTGCTATAATTATATCCATATACCCATCAATAGAGAAATTTAGCCAGCTGACTAAAGGCAACCGCTAAGGAGGCCATTAAATGTGTTCTTTTTATCTAATTCTTTCTTTCTTTCTTTAATACTAATTTAATGTATTGTTTCTTTAATACTCAGTTATCATGTTGTTGTTTTCATGGATGCAGGAGGCATACATGGTCCCACCGAACCCATCGGCCCACCGGGCCCCACTCTCCTCCCTCAAGACCACCATCATCTTCCACGACGGCCGCTTCGTCCGCCGGCCGGAGCCCCTCGTCGTCCTCCTCACCTACCTGTGGATCCCATTCGGCTTCTCCCTCTCCCTCTTCCGCGTCTTCTTCAACCTCCCCCTCCCCGAGCGCTGGGTCCGGTACACCTACGGCCTCTGCGGCATCCGTCTCAGCATCCGCGGCTCCCCTCCCCCGCCCCCCTCCCCCGGCACCCCCGGCAACCTCTACGTATGTAACCACCGCACCGCCCTCGACCCCATCGTCGTCAGCATCGCCTGCGGCCGCAAGGTCCCCTGCGTCACCTACAGCGTCAGCAAGATGTCCCGCCGCATGTCCCCCATCCCCGCCGTCGCCCTGACCCGCGACCGCGAGCGCGACGCCGCCAGGATGAAGGAGCTCCTACAGAAGGGAGACCTGGTCATCTGCCCGGAGGGAACCACGTGCAGGGAGCCGTATCTCCTCCGCTTCAGCGCGCTGTTCGCCGAGCTGAGCGACCGGATCGTGCCGGTCGCCATCAGGACGACGCAGGGGATGTTCCACGGGACGACCGTCAGGGGGTGGAAGTTCGCCGACCCCTACTTCTTCTTCATGAACCCGAGGCCCGGCTACGAGCTGACGTTCCTGGACAGGCTGCCGGAGGAGCAGACGATCAAGGGGGGCAAGACGGCGGTGGAGGTGGCGAACTACGTGCAGAAGGTGCTGGGGGCGGCGCTGGGGTACGAGTGCACGTCGCTGACGAGGAAGGACAAGTACATGAAGCTCGGGGGGAACGACGGCAAGGTCGAGTCCCTCAGGGCGGCCAAGAAGACGGAGTGATGGCCTAGATATTGTATCTATTTATGTCATGCTACGTACTGCGCGTTTCCTAATTATTTGACGGTGGTGAATCGGTGATGATGTTTGAGGGATTTGATTTGATTTTTATGTGTCGAGTTAATTCGGTAATATGAAACTTGGAATTTATTCGAAATCATGGAGCTTGCTTTGCTTGAGTGGGAGATTTCTAGTTCTAGGTATGTTAGTTTCGTCAGCCAAACTTGTTGCTTGGTTTTCCTGTTTCTAATCAAAAAAGTACCACCATGTGATGCGTTAGTTTGCGATTTCATCCTTTACTGTCAAAAACCAGAATCTTTAAATTGAGTATCCTAGATAGGCTTTCGAAGTTAGCTTCATGGTCTTTGACGATGTCAATCTGTTATAAGTAATTGTGAGACTCGTCGCCATGCACATAAGGGCATTGAGTTGCTCTATATGAGAAACAAAAATCAATCCTAAGGAGCAATAGGTTGATAATACTAAGCTCTGCACTAGGAAGATAAACGCGTTAAACATGGCCATCCCTTTGTATGTGTGTGCTCGCGCAGGGTGGGTGGATTACCCTTTTCTTTTCTGTTTTTATTGTGGGAAGAAAAGGAAAGGAACAAGAAAAGCAACAATTTTAGATGAAAATGTAATGACTGTTGTGAGAATGTTTGAGGCTTGGAAACCCTTAGCCTCATATATATATTATTCAATATGGGTGGATACCCAATAGGCCGATTTGTCCCAACTCATAATACTTCTCCTTATCCAACCATCGTTGTATACTCAACACATGAATACTGCAGGATCCATAGTGCTTATGGGTATCATAAGGGGTGGATACTTCCAGATCCTAAGTTAGGGATAACTGCCTCGTTAAAACATTTAGCTATGGAAAACCCAGTGGGAAAAACCAATAGCCAAGGAGAAAGAGTACAGTTCTCCATAATTTCCCCTGATTAGTGGTAACATTTAGGGGTGGATACTTCTGGATCCAGTATCAATGAGGTTGACTCGTTAAAACCTTTAGCTATGGAAAACCCAGTGGGAAAAACTAAGTGTCAAGGAAAAAAGAGTACAACACTCATTTGACTCCCCCTAATCTGTACAAGCTGCAAACTTGCAGATCTCCTAGGCAACTATACATCAATCTCTTATAATATTCCGAGAATAAGTACAAAGTACAAGACATCGCTCATCTATACAAATATCGCTCATCTATACACGTCTCATTCATATATGGCAGCTACTGAATTTGAGGGAGCTCTTCTAAAGATGAGTGGTTTGTAGACTCGGTAGGTAGCTCCACGTCTCTGACCGAGTTGTCACTGTGTCTGCGAGATACTGTAGGACCTGGCTGTGCATACGCATGATTTGCTTCTTGGATGATGAGCCTCTCGGGATGGTGGAATTGATGTTGCCTTGGAAGGATGCTTTGATGGTCTCCAGGAGTTGGTCGTTCCTTTGTTGTAGTCATCACGATGATCTGTTATCTGTATCTGCAAATACATTTAACATGTAGGATGATCCTTGACCCTTAGAGGTAGCGCAGAAGCTATATATCTTTGGTCCAGTGGTGCGCTACAAGCGATGCACTATATCTGGCTAACAGATTTGCTGCCAATGCTATCTAGAGTCGCTTGTAGTTGGCCAGATAAAGGAATGTACCAAAAACACTCAAGTAAGGCACTTCATGACCTAGGATATCATTTTCCTCTTCCAGCGAACGGAAGGGGACTAGATATGCATCCATACAACTCGTAGATGTATTAGTTAATTGCTGTTGCGGGGTGGAACTCGCGTACAATGAATTTGTATTGAGGGGAACCAAGGGCACGGTGGTTATATTGATAAGAGGATTCAGATGGGCTATTTAACAAGTGATTAGTGGGGTGAAGAGGCTGAGCTTGCCGCCGGGGGAAGCCACGGAGTCAAATCTCACCGTACGCGGAGGAGGAGGATCGAGCGGCGGGAGCCGAAGGCGGATGTCGGTCAAGGGGCGAGCTACCCTGCACCACGAGCAACTCGTCAGAAGGGCCGGGTTGGGGTCCAACCCTTAGCCCCTCCGATGCCTAAGTTAGTAACTGGACTTAAAGCGGGGGCTAGGCACGCAGGTCGGACTGAGGGTGTGTCGACCGTACGTGACGAGCTATATGTGGGAGAACAAAGATATGGACGACCTTTGCTCTCGTGTGTGAATAATGGATTCGGAGAGAATTTGCCAACCCCTTCACCGTAAGAAGTGAAGGGGTATTTATACCTGATGGGAGGCCATTAGGTGGGGCTTACCTGGCATACTGACTCGACGTGCTGAGCTGGCCCTGCTGTCAACGGAAGCTTCGGACGAGGATGTCAGGAACAGGAGTGTCAGCCACGCTTTTGTCAGACGGCGCAACGGCCAGGGGCGCTTTTGTCCGGGTGTCAGGGCCGAAAGCATTAAGTGTCAGGGGGCTCAGCGGTCAGGGGGTGCTTTGTCAGACGGTCGGGCGGTGTTAGTGTCAGTCGTGTCCTTACACTAGGTTGTTTGTCGTGCGCGATGAACTGAAGGTCCGGCAATGCTATCCCCGATGGCGGGGTTCGGGGGAACCCGCCGAGTCGTCCTATTCGGGGGTTGTCCGGCCCGGCCGCGCACCTTTTCGGTCGCGGGTCGTGGACCGTTGGCAAGGAGGGATATGCACGTGCCTCTGTCAGCATCCCAGGCGGCACTGTCTGGGTGCTCCCCAGGCGCACTGCCCTTGGCGGGCCGAGCGAATGCGGTTGTACGCCTCGGCCGGGGGGGGCGCCGCGAGGTGCACCCACTCCCACGTAGCCTCGGACCTCCGGGCCGGCGGACCTTTTGCAGTGGGGTGTGTCAATGAGGTATATCAGTGGTTCTGGGCGGGAGTCGGACTCCTACGATTAACAATTGCCCCGGCATTCGAGTGCGAGGCAGAGGCCCGGCTCGGATCGGATGACGTAACACTACCTCCCTTCTAACATGGTTCGAACTTGGGTCCGCACTCAGGAGTGGCAACGCGGCTCCCGCGGAGTTTTGCCCACTGTTGCGGGATCGCGAGATCTCGTCCCGAGGGGGAGCAAAGCGGGGAGGTGGGACACTGCGATTTGGGGAGGGGCGTTGCCCCGTAACGACGTGCCGTTGTGTGTGGCGGCTGGGTCGGACTTTGGGGGAACCCGGCTTTATCGAGAAGGCCATGGCTTTCGTTGTGATGTGTTTACCGGACGTGGTTGTTATTTTTGCGGGGCTCTGGCCGCCCTGTGTCTGGTGCAATTCCTAGCTATTGTGCGCTTGGGCTTAGGGTGAGGAGTCCGTTCGGAGGAATATTATTCAACAGCCTTTACAGGATATCTAGAGGGTATTTACAACAATAGGGCGGGTGTGACCGAACCCGTGGTCGGGTCGGCAGGTTGTTTTAACTCGTCGCCCGCTGCATCGGGGTGAGCGGGTCCCTGTTGCGGGGCGGCCTTCCTTTCTGCCGACCGCTGACCTCCTTCTGCCTTTCTGTCCGGGGGGGGAGCTGATGTGCCATGAGTCACCGTTTGGCTTCATCGGGGATGCAGCCCTGCGGGGACCCCCCTCGGGAGGGCTGACCCTCGTTTGTCGGGTGGACCTCCTTCCTTCCCCTCCCTTGCTTCATCGTGTTCTGTCTCGCCGTCGCCGTGCTGGATGGTTGCCCGGCCTCGCCGGGGACCCCGTACATCGAGGGGGAACCCTGGAGGGGGCGGAGGACGAGGTGGTGGTGGTGGCGTCGCCCTCCGGGGGGAGTCCGGCGGGCCGGCCTCACGGGGAAGGTTAGGGGCAGGCAGGTGGGTCGTTGGGGGACCCGTTGGGGGTTTCCACCCTCACACCCGGTGGGGATCACCATGGGGTGGATGTTAATTGGGGCGTGGCGGCCCGCTGCTAGTCTTCTGGACTGGCTGTTTCATCTGGTTAAGAGCAGGAGGAAGGCTGGCGGGCGGGACTTCCCATAGGTAAGGGTAATATCCTATCAGAGGTCGTGGAGTGGAAGCGGTCACCGGTGGGGGAAGTGAGGTCCGTCGGTGGACATCGGCCTTCTCCGTAGCTCGGTGGGGCGTCCAGGGCTTTTTCATACCCGGTGTGAGGGGATGCGATTCCCTCTCGCATCTCTTCTCCTCCTCCCTAAACTCTGAAGGGGGGGTGCTTATAGAGGGATTTTGCGGAAGGGTTCGCCTTGGATAATGTGAGGGACTAGCGCCATTAATGGGCTCCGCCGAATCACGCGCTTTGGGAACCGCTTTTTCCTGGCGGCATCTGACACGGTTCGTCTGTCCAGGCCTCTCGGGGGGCGTGTTGCTGCTGATGGCATGTTTTCCGAGCGTCCTTTCGTTTTCTCGAGTCGCATCGTGGCGCTGCCTTATCGGGACCAGGCGTATACCCGATAGGTATTGTTTCGCGGTTCCTGGTCTGCGACCTGTCCGCCCCGGTTTACGTGCCCTTGTCCTTATTCCCAGGTTCGAGTTTTCGAGGATCGTGGGCCTAAATGGGGTGGGGGGAATCTAGACGTGGTTTGGGTGGCCGGCCCCGGGTATCGTGGCCATTTTGTGGTGAGCGTGTCGCCCCTGGGAAGCCGGTCTTTGCCGTGTTTTATCGCTGGTGTTACCTATTTTGTTTTCTTGCGTGAGTACAAGTACTGCCCCCAACATTCCCTTGTCTGGGAGCGCGAGGTCCGGGGGAAGGGGATGTTGATGGTCTACATGTTGTCTTTGGGCGGGACGGAGAATCACCGCATACAATCTGAATGAGACATGCCGCCCTATCACGAACATGGGCTAACCATAGTATGGCTGATTTTAGTTGGCGAGGGGTCTTGTTTTGAAGCGTCGGCCCCTCCTGGTATCGGGGGGTTCGAACTGCGGGTGTATACTTACTGGGCGTCCTAAGTTAGTACGGGGGAAGTGTGATGTTCTGTCCATACTTTCCCCGCCGCGAGGGGTGGTCCCGATTCGTGAGCTCGCCCGGCCCTTGGCAGGGTGATCGTTTCATGCTATGGCATTCTCAGAAAGTTAAAGCGACTTTGATAGGGATAAATGTTTTCATTTAAATTTACAAGAACTCTTCTATGGTTCACACACGAGTACTTAGATTATCGCCCCTTGGGGGGGTAAGTTCTGGCCCCATGGCGGGCTGTGGAGCTGTCCTCGCCTGCGGTGAACTACCTCAGGATTTATGGGTTACCCTCTACCGGGTGGGCCTTTTTATCTTCAGTTGTTCTTGGTGCCTAGGTGAGCGTCCTTCCTCTGCGCTGACGGGTTGCGAGGTCTCCTCGGCCAGGTGGATGCAGTAGGGAAGTTGTCTTGCTGTGGCGTTTGTCCGCGGGGGGGTGGATCCTGTCGACCGGGCCGCCTCCCCTCCATTACTTTGTCATCTCCCTCCACGCCTCGCTGTTTGGGTTTGAGGGCGGGGTTCGTTAGGGCTCGGTTGTTCCGGGGCGGGCTGACACGCCATAACTCGCCTTTTAGGTTCGTCGGGGATACAGCCTTGCCGAGGCCCCCGTCCGGAGGTCGACGGCGAGGAGGTGTAGGCCTGCAAGCCCGGGGGGGCTTTTGCCTTTCCTGTCGGCGGGGAGCGGATGCCTACCTTCCTCCGTCTCGTCCTGTTTAGAGCAGACAGAGGAGTGAAAGGTGGATTTCCCTTGTGTAAGTGGAATATCCTATTGGCGATCCGTTTGTAAGGAGAATATCCTATCGGAGGTCTTGGAGATGCAGCGACCGCCGCCCAGGGAGGAGGGAACCACTGGTGGCCGGTGACCTCCCTTTTGTTAGGGTGAGGCATCTCGGCCCGTTTCCCAGCGGGTGGGGGGTGTCGGGGCCGATTTCTCATATCTTCCAAATCTTTGTTCTTCTCTCTTTCGGGAGAGTGAGTGGTGTCTTTATAGGGGGGTTTTGTTGACGGTTTCCTCCCTAATTATTGCGATGAGCTGGCATTATTAATGGGCTCCTCGGAATCACGCCCGTTGGAAACCGCTTTTGCCAGGTGGCGCTTATGGAACCTCTTTTGGAGTGTATCATTATTGGTGGCGTATTTCTCGAGCGTCCTTTCGTTTCGTCGAGTCACAACGGGGCTGCCTCCTCAGGAACTGACGCCTCGTTTGTCCCGGTTCATGTGCCCTTGTCCTCCTTCCCCGGTTCGACTTTTCAAGGATCACGGGTCTGCCAAGTCTGGGGTGTGGTTACGCGGCGAGGCATGTGCCCTGCCCCGGAGGTTTGGAGGAGAGGGGGTGGCTAAGGTTGGCCCTGCCCCAGAGGTCTTGAGGGGGGCAGCGGGCGCGTAGCCCGGCCCGTGCCCTTCTCTGGTTTGGGTGGCTAGGGTTGGCCCTGCCCCAGAGGTCTTGAGGGGGGAGCGGGCGCGTAGCCCGGCCCGTGCCCTTCTCTGGTTTGGGTGGCTAGGGTTGGCCCTGCCCCAGAGGTCTTGAGGGGGGGAGCGGGCGCGTAGCCCGGCCCGTGCCCTTCTCTGGTTTGGGTGGCTAGGGTTGGCCCTGCTCCAGAGATCTTGAGGGGGGAGCGGGCGCGTAGCCCGGCCCGTGCCCTTCTCTGGTTTGGGTGGCTAGGGTTGGACCTGCCCCAGAGGTCTTGAGGGGGGGAGCGGGCGCATAGCCCGGCCCGTGCCCTTCTCTGGTTTGGGTGGCTAGGGTTGGCCCTGCCCCAGAGGTCTTGAGGGGGGAGCGGGCATGTAGCCCGGCCCGTGCCCTTCTCTGGTTTGGGTGGCTAGGGTTGGCCCTGCCCCAGAGGTCTTGAGGGGGGGAGCGGGCGCGTAGCCCGGCCCGTGCCCTTCTCTGGTTTGGGTGGCTAGGGTTGGCCCTGCCCCAGAGGTCTTGAGGGAGGGAGCGGGCGCGTAGCCCGGCCCGTGCCCTTCTCTGGTTTGGGTGGCTAGGGTTGGCCCTGCCCCAGAGGTCTTAGGGGGGGAGCGGGCGCGTAGCCCGGCCCGTGCCCTTCTCTGGTTTGGGTGGCTAGGGTTGGCCCAGCCCCAGAGGTCTTGAGGGGGGAGCGGGCGCGTAGCCCGGCCCGTGCCCTTCTCTGGTTTGGGTGGCTAGGGTTGGCCCTGCCCCAGAGGTCTTGAGGGGGGATCGGGCGCGTAGCCCGGCCCGTGCCCTTCTCTGGTTTGGGTGGCTAGGGTTGGCCCTGCCCCAGAGGTCTTGAGGGGGGAGCGGGCGCGTAGCCCGGCCCGTGCCCTTCTCTGGTTTGGGTGGCTAGGGTTGGCCATATCCCAGAGGTCTTGAGGGGGGAGAGGACGCGTAGCCCGGCCCGTGCCCTTCTCTGGTTTGGGTGGCTAGGGTTGGACCTGCCCCAGAGGTCTTGAGGGGGGGAGCGGGTGCATAGCCCGGCCCGTGCCCTTCTCTGGTTTGGGTGGCTAGGGTTGGCCCTGCCCCAGAGGTCTTGAGGGGTGGAGCGGGCGCGTAGCCCGGCCCGTGCCCTTCTCTGGTTTGGGTGGCTAGGGTTGGCCCTGCCCCAGAGGTCTTGAGGGGGGAGCGGGCGCGTAGCCCGGCCCGTGCTCTTCTCTGGTTTGGGTGGCTAGGGTTGGCCCTGCCCCAGAGGTCTGAGGGGGGAGCGGGCGCGTAGCCCGGCCTGTGCCCTTCTCTGGTTTGGGTGGCTAGGGTTGGCCCTGCCCCAGAGGTCTTGAGGGGGGAGCGGGCGCGTAGCCCGGCCCGTGCCCTTCTCTGGTTTGGGTGGCTAGGGTTGGCCCTGCCCCAGAGGTCTTTAGGGGGGAGCGGGCGCGTAGCCCGGCCCGTGCCCTTCTCTGGTTTGGGTGGCTAGGGTTGGCCCTGCCCCAGAGGTCTTTAGGGGGTGAGCGGGCGCGTAGCCCGGCCCGTGGCCTTCTCTGGTTTGGGTGGCTAGGGTTGGCCCTGCCCCAGAGGTCTGGGGGGGAGCGGGCGCGTAGCCCGGCCCGTGCCCTTCTCTGGTTTGGGTGGCTAGGGTTGGCCCTATCCCATAGGTCTTGAGGGGGGGAGCGGGCACGTAGCCCGGCCCGTGTCCTTCTCTGGTTTGGGTGGCTAGAGTTGGCCCTGCCCCAGAGGTCTTGAGGGGGGGAGCGGGCGCGTAGCCCGGCCCGTGCCCTTCTCTGGTTTGGGTGGCTAGGGTTGGCCCTGCCCCAGAGGTTCGGAGGTTCGCACTGAAACACTCATGTGGAAACAACCAAGTTGGGGAAAGCGGGTAGATGTGTATCTTGTATATATAAAAGAAAAACTTACAACTATTGGTAGAACTTTAGCAGGTGCTTTGCATTCCAAGGATGGGCTAGCTCACACCCGTCCGGGGTTGCCAGGATGTACGTGGCTGGTCCGATGATATCAATGACCTTGTAGGGCCCTTCCCATTTGGCGGCCAGCTTTCCCCGAAGGGCGGTCTCGGGTCTGAAGGTGGCGTCTCTGAGGACCAAGTCGTCGATCCTGAAAGTCCGCTGCTTCACCCGGGAGTCGTAGTGTCGTGCCATTCTCTGGCTGTGCCTGACGAGGATCGTCAGGGCTCGGTCTCTTATCTCGTCCACCAATTCAAGACTGAGGTCGAGCCCCTCTCCATTGATCTCTTCGTCGAAGAGTTTTAGCCGGAGCGTCTCTTCTCTAATTTCTACGGGAACGACCGCCTCCGAGCCGTATGCCAGCATGAACGGGCTTTCTCCTTTCGAGGCCTTGTGGGTGGTGCGATAGGACCATAGGATTCCCGGCAACTCGTCGACCCATGCCCCAAGGGCGGCGTCCACCTTTTTCTTCATAGGGTTCAAGATGCATTTATTTGCGGCCTCCGCCATTCCGTTGCACTGCGGGTGGGCAACTGACGTGAAATGGAGTTTGATCCCCCAGCCAAAACAGAAGTCACGGAAGGCTTCGCAATCGAACTGCCTTCCGTTATCCGTGACTATCGAGCGGGGTATCCCGAAGCGACATATGATGGACTGCCAGATAAAGCCCTTCATGTCCGTCCACGTGATACGCGCCAGCGGCTCGGCCTCCACCCACTTCGTGAAGTAGTCCACGGCGACGATTAGATATTTTCTTCCCCCGGAGGCCTTCGGGAAAGGCCCAAGGATGTCGAGTCCCCATTTGGCGAATGGGATCGGGCTCACAATGGGCATCAAGTTAGCCGGAGGTGCAGTCGTCCGTCGGCAGAATTTCTGGCACACCTCGCACCTCTTGACGTATTGAACCGCGTCCTGGATCATTGTCGGCCAATAGTACCCCTGGTGCATTATTTTGTGGGCGATGGTGCGACCGCCATGGTGGTTTCCGCAGAAGCCTTCGTGCACTTCGCGGATGACTTGCTCAGCCTGCTCCCGGGCCCAGGCACTTTAGATAGGGTAGGACGTCGAAGTTGGCGCGGCGGTGGCGGTACAACACTCCATCGAGGAGTACGAATGACAGGGCCCGTCTCTGCACCTTTTTAGCCAGCATCCGCTCCTCGGGCAGGTCCCCCGTCTCCAAGTACTTCATAATGGGGGTCATCCACGTCGTCACTGTGCCCGCACACATTAGTTCTTCTTCGTCAATGGTTGGGGTCAATAGGCTTTCGACGTAGATGGCCTTCCCAATCTCGGCCGCGGAGGAGGAAGCCAGCTTAGACAGGGCGTCTGCCCGAAGGTTGTTGGAGCGGGGCATGTGCTGGACGTCCGCCTTCTTGAATTTGCGGAGCTCGATCTGGATGCGCTTAAGGTAGCGCTTCATCGTTTCTTCTCGGGCCTCGAAGCTTCCTTGGATCTGTTGGACGACGAGCCGTGAGTCGCTAAGGAGCAATACGTTCGTCACCCCAACCGCCCTACCGAGCTTCAGCCCGTTGACCGTGGCCTCGTATTCCGCGACATTATTAGTTGCCGGGAAGTTGAAGCGCAGGGCGTATTCCAACGAGCACCCGTCGGGGGTTTGAATGACGATACCCGTCCCTGTCCCGGATCCCGTCGTGGAGCCATCGACGTGGATGGTCCATAATTCGTCCACGTCCGTCCGGGAGGGCTCTGAGGGTTCTGCCCCCCCCCCCCCCCCCCGCGGGGACACGGTCGCCGATGGGGGCTCTGGTTGGTCCCCCTGGGCGCCCCCTACAGTGCACTCCACCACGAAGTCGGCCAACGCCTGGCCCTTGATCGTCGTCCGGGCTTTGTATGTTATGTCGACCTCGCTGAGCTCGACACTCCAGTTGAGCATCCTCCCCGACCGCTCCAACCTCTTCAGGTTTTTCTCGAGGGGCATGTCGGTGTGGACGGTGATGGGATGGGCCTGGAAGTATGGTCGGAGCTTTCGAGCTGTAGTGATCAGGCAGTAGGCGGCTCTCTCGATGGGACTGTAGCGAGTCTCCGCCTCCCAGAGGATCCGGCTGGCGTAGTATACAGGGCGCTGCACACCCCCTTCCTCCTTGATTAAGACGGAACCAACGGCCTCTTCGTTGGTTGCTAAGTACAACCCTAGGGGTTCGCCTTCTTCCGGCCGTGCGAGGAGCGGCAGACTTTGTAGGTAAGCCCTCAGCTCCGCGAACGCCCGTGCACAGTCGTCGTCCCATGGGATCACCTTCCTTTTGTCCTTAGCTTCGCCAAAGGCAGTGCGCAAGACTCTGAAGAAGGGGAGCGACTTCTCCGCAGATTTCGATAGGAATCACCCCAGAGCAGCGATCCGGCCATTCAGTCCTTGCAAGTCCCGGATCGTCCGGGGTTCCGCCATATTGATGAGGGCCGTCACCTTGTCGGGGTTCGCCTCGATCCCCCGATTCGTTATCATGAAGCCTAGGAATTTCCCCGACTGCACGCCGAAGATGCACTTCGCAGGGCTCAGTCTTAAGTTGTATCGGCGGACCCTTTGGAACGTTTCCTGTAAGTCAGCGAGGTGGTCTGGGGCCCTCCTACTCTTTACCAGCATGTCGTCGATGTAGACCTCCAAGTTTCGCCCCACCTGTGGGATGAATATTCGGTTTACCATCCGCTGATAGGTCGCCCCGGCGTTCTTCAGCCCAAAGGGCATCTTGGTGTAACAGAAGGTGCCCTTATCGGTGACGAAGGACGTCTTTTCCTCATCCTCCTCCACCATCGGTATCTGGTTGTAGCCTGAGAAGTCGTCCAAAAAGCTTAACAACTCGTAACCGGACGCCTGGTCCACCAAGTGGTCGATCCGTGGGAGGGGGAAACTGTCCTTTGGGCACACCCTGTTAAGGTCGGTGAAGTCGATGCACATGCGCCATTTTCCGCTGGGCTTCTTCACCAAAACGACGTTGGCGAGCCAGTCGGGGTAGTCCACTGGCCGGACAAACTTGGCTTTGAGGAGCCGCTCTACCTCTTCCTCGGCCGCCCTCTTCTTTTCGCCCCCCGCGCTCCTCTTCTTCTGTCGGACCGGTCGGGCTTCTGGATCCGCGTTCAACCTATGGGAGATCACCGTCGGGTCAACCCCCGGCATGTCTACGGGTGACCAGGCGAATATATCCACGTTTTCCCGGAGTAGGCTGACGAGGGCCGCCCTTAGGGCGGCCGGGAGTTTCGTCCCAATGGAGACGGTTCTTTCTCCCTCCGCGGCTACGGGCACCTCCTCGACCTCCTCAGCCAGGGTCGGCCGCTGGTCGCAAAAGTCCTCCCTCTCGTCGGGGATGAGGACCGTCAGGGCCCGCTTCGGGCTCCTACGCATGACTGGCCCCTTGTCGCGGCCCCCAGACACCTCCTGGTTTCCCCGCACCAGTCCCACCCCCCGCGGGGTCCAGAATTTCATCATCTGGTGTAGCAGGCTGGGGAGTGCCTCTATGTCCGTCATGTATGGGCGCCCTATGATTCCGTTGTACGCCGACGCGATGTCAACGACGACGAACCGTGTCCCCCTGGTGACGACCCTCGATTCCTCCCCCAGAGTCATCGGCAGGGTGATTGTCCCCACCATGGGGATCGTATGGCCAGTGAAGCCGACAATGGGGCCCGCACAGGGCCTTAGGTCCGTGCGCCCCTACCCCATCCTTTCGACCGTTGATAGGAAGAGGATGTCGCAGGAGCTCCCGATGTCGACCAGGAGCCGGCTGACGACGACCGTCCCGATCTGAGCCTCGATGACGAAGGCGTCATCGCGCTGACTCCCAAACTCCCGCTGATCTCCCTCGGTGAAGGTGATAGGGGGTCGGTTTGTCCTTCTCCGCTTCGGCCTGCTGTTGGCGCCCGCCACCATCACCTGTCGGGCACCTGCCTCCGTGATCATGGGCGACGTCCCCCCTAGGGGTGTCCCCCCGCTTATCATCTCAATGTGCATGATCGCCCCGGGGGGGCGCGGCTCCTCCTGACCGTGGTCCGCTGGCGGCTCCGGCCCCCGTGCCTCCCGGGGGGCCCTCTCTCCTTGTTTTGCCCGCCTGTCCCCCACGAAGCCTCCCATGTGGCCCGCCTGGATCAGCCGTTCGACCTCTCTCTTAAGAGTGTAGCAATGGTCGGTATCGTGACCGTGGTCACGGTGATACCGGCAATACTTTCGGAGATCTCGCTTTGCCGGGTCCAACCTCATCCCCCGGGGAGGCTCCGGCAGCAGTCCGGCCCTCGTCGCCACGGCCAGAACCTCTAGCATGGGGGCGTTGAGCTGTGTGTAGTGGGCCTGCAGGGGGCCTTCTTGTCTTGGGATGGCTCGGGTGGCCCCTTGGGCCGGGGCAAACTCTCGGTCCGGGCCAGGGAGATCCTGCGGGCGACGCCCCGTCGCGTCGCGCCTCGGTCGGGCCATTTGGTCGCGGCCCCGATGCCCCTCTTCCTGCCTTGGCCGAGGGGGTGATCTGGGCTCGCCTCGAAGCGGTTTCGCTGGGGGAAATAGGGCCTTCGTGCCGAGGGTCTCTTCGGCCAATTCATGCCTCTCCGCCATAGCAACCAGCGCCTCATAGTCGGCCGGCGGATCTCGGAGCAAGGATTTGTGGAGGCTCCGAGTCTGCAATCCCGTCTTGAAGGCTAGCATGAGCACCTCGTCGCCGCAGGTCACCACCGCCCGTCTCTCATCCTGAAAGCGGCGCAGGTACCTACCCGTCGTCTCCCCTTCTCCTTGGACTATCGTGCTGAGATAGTCCAAGGGTTTCTTCTTCGTCCGCCCGGCCCGAAACTCTTGGCAGAACTTGTGGGACAGTTCGCCAAAGCTCCCAATGGACCCGCGGGTAGGCCGAAGTACCAGTCCAACGCTGTGTCCCTCAGACTTTACGAGAAATGCCGGCACAGGAATGCCTCATCCGCATCTTGCGCCTCCATGGCCCCCCGGTATTGTTGCACGTGAGTGAGGGGGTCGCCTCTTCCGTTGTAGGTGGCCAGGTGGGGGGGTTTGAACCTTACTGGCCTTGGGGCGGACATGATCCACCGTGCCAGCGGCGTGGCCTCCTCGGGGTAGGTAGGGCGCTCAGGCGTATCCCCCCTTCGCCATTCGGGGGTCTGGCTCCGGTCGCGCCTCGGCTGCCGACGGTCCTCTTGCCCCGGGGAGTAGCGTGACGGCCGCCTGGGGGGACTCCTTCCCCGGGTTGAGGATTCGACGGGTTGCGGGCTACGGTTCTTCCAGTGCCATCGCCCTCCGGACACCTCCCCCCGGATCTCCATCCGCTCCTGATTCTCCCGCAGAAGCCTTTCGCGATCGGCGGTGAGGAAGCGTAGTTGTCGACAAACGGCTTCCTCATGCTGGCGATCGGGGGAGTGGTGTTGGCGAGGCGGTGTCACGCACCGCTTCCCTAAAATGGAGGCGAGACGTGAGAAGGTCCGCTCAGACGTGGAGCCGTGAAGCTTCACGCCTGATAAGCGTCAATAAAACATATGCATGTCCCTGTAACCACGAGCAGAACAAGATAATAACACAAGGAGATATAGAAATAAAATCCCAAATCTCAGCAATGTCCAAACATTAAAAATTAAGTTCAACATCCAGAAAAGCCACCAGGCTAAAAAGAAAGAGTCTAACGGCCCAGAACAAGGCCAACAAAGACAAGCATAAACAGAGTATTGGTGCTACGCACCGACGACAAAAACAGTCTAAAACGAAGAACACAAGCAGCCTCTACGACTGATCGCCAGTGTCCTCGTACTCCTCGATGAACGCGGGTTCTGACTCAGCGTCAGCAAACACCACGTCATCCGCAGCACTCTCCGGCTCGGGATCTAACATGTGTCACCCAAAAGAGTAAAAGGGCACATGTCAGTAAGTCTAAAAGACTTGGGCAAGGAAACTGAAAGAAAGGTAAACTAGCATCCTAGCAGTTATAGTATGCATGACATGGCAGTTATGGTAAGAGTGCATAAGTAAAACATGGTGTAACAATAAGTGCAAGGGAACAATTATCATGGCATGACAGGAGTAGCCAAGCTACTAACATTCTCAATCTTTTCACTAGTCACGTTTTCAAGTTATTTGTAGATGTTTACGCCTTACAGCTGAGCTGTTGGACATTCACACTGATTGGCCGCTTAACACTACCCCAGAACCCAGAGTTTACGCCTTACAACTGAAGTTGCTGATCGGGCAGACTCCCAGTTGATTGGCCGCTTAACCCTTACCCCACCCACACGTAAACAAGCCAGGGTCCCTGCACACGATGCTCAGTAAATGAGCCAGGGTTGCCCCGCACAAGAGCTTGTTTTTAAGTTCACAATTTGGCGTAGGGTTGTGCCCGCTAAAAGCAGGTGCCTAGCCTCAATCAATTCACCAGGTGTAGCGGTGCTACGCAATCATGAGAACATTTAAAGAATGCAATGACATGACAATTAATTCGCGTACCGTTAATTGAAATTAAACATGACATGGTAGTTTTATGCAACATGATAAATGACGGATCTAGCTTCGTTGTCAAGCTAGATCCTGAAATTGCGCCTAGGCGAGTATCATTTCGTCACCTAGTCTCTTTTACGCCTACAACAAGTAAATGGCCTAAGACATGGCCTAAAACCCTAAGTGGCAAGTTTCACTTGCCTAGCACCGAGGGTGACGATCGCGAAGGTTCGTCTCACAATCGCTAATCTACGGGGAAAGTCGTTGTTATGGAGAAACAACCATCAAAACAACATCCATTTTTATTAGGGTTTTACAAAAACACAAATGGGTTATGAGAATATTATAGGATCGAGTTATTACCGAATCGTTAGCGGAAGAACGATGCCGAGCAAGCACGGCGACGAAAGAACGATCCGGAAACCACGGTTCAGATCTGGAAATGGGGAGAAAATCTGGAGAAATTGGATTTTGGGGAGTTTTGGGGGTTTGCCGACGGCCTAAAGGAGGTGGCCGGCCTAAATGGAGGGGGAGAGGGGCTCTTGAGGAAGGAGGAATGGCTAGAGGAAGGTTGGGGAAGATCAGAGGTCAAGGGGGAAAGGAAATGGCCAAGAGAAGAGAAAGAAAGAAAAGAAAACGTTTGGGGTTTAAATAGAAAATCGTGTGGCGGCTGGACGAACTCTAGGGTTTCGACAGCGGTTAGTCGGTCAAAGAAGGTTGGCTGATCGACTAGTTTGAGAACTAGTCGGTCGGTAGACTAACTGTGACCAACTAACACCAAACAGTAACTCAGGGCGTCAAAATGGTCAATGAATTAGTCGGTTAAAGAACAATGGCTGACCGACTAGTTTGCAACCTAGTCGGTCGAAAGACGTTCTTAGACCGACTAACGATAAACAGTAACTTAGGTGAAATTTATCAAAGGAACTAGTCGGTCTGAGAGCAAGTTCTGACCGACTAGTTTCACATCTAGTCGGTCGGTGGTTGATCTTAGACCGACTAAGAGTAAACAGTAACTTCTGAGTTTTTGATTCAATGAACTAGTCGGTTCCAGTAGAGTTCCTGACCGACTAGATCTCAATCTAGTCGGTTGGTCCCCCTTCTTGAACCAACTAAGGTGCACGAAAAGTGCCGAAATGAAGCGAGAAGCTTCGGGAAGATTTCTATAGCTTCTAAGATCACTCTAACCCTAAAATATGAGCGCTTTGAAGTTCGTTATGAGCGACTTACTCCAAGATCAACGATTTAAGGAAGAGACTAGAAAATCACGACGAAACGAACGAAAACGAAAGCTACAGAGAGGGAAACCACACATAAGGAGAAAATCCACCAAAACATATATATAATATAGATAATCCAAATACATGAAAAACCAGTCGTTACAGGCGGGCTCCCTCCTCCCGGTGGGGATCTGGCCAACAGCGGGCCGCGCCCGTCCCAGGGCCGCCGGCCCATCGCCGACACCTCCGGGATTTCCCGGTTGCCTTCGTTCTCCCTCCGTAGCCTTTCACGTTCCACGATGATGAAGCGGAGCTGGTGGCGTGCGGTTTCTTCGTCCGAATGTCTTTGCGCGGCGGCCGCCTCCTCCCGGCGCCTCCGCAGCCGTGCGACCTCCATTTCCTCTTCCAAGAGCTTTTGTTGGGCCGTGATTTCCTTGTCGAGCCCCCGGTCCCCCCTCCTCCTCGAACTGAGGGTGAAGATTCTGCCTCACGTTCGGGGGCTCCGAGGGGCCGGACGGCGCCTCCCGTCGCAGCGCAGCCTCCCATCGCCTGAGTAACGGCCTCTAAGTTCTTCTGGATTGCGCGGGCCGAAGTTTGGACTGTCTCGGCGCCTATCTCTGAGGGGGGTCAGTTGCCGGTGTGATCGGTAGAGAGAGTGGCTCCTGACCCACGGGATCCTTGTCGTGGTCAGGGTTCCGAGGGATCGGCATGGAGTCTAACATGGGTGTGACCCTTCGTTCCCACAGACGGCGCCAATTGTTGTGGGGTGGAACTCGCGTACAATGAATTTGTATTGAGGGGAACCAAGGGCACGGTGGTTATATTGATAAGAGGATTCAGATGGGCTATTTAACAAGTGATTAGTGGGGTGAAGAGGCTGAGCTTGCCGACGGGGGAAGCCACGGAGTCAAATCTCACCGGACGCGGCGGAGGAGGATCGGGCGGCGGGAGCCGAAGGCGGATGTCGGCCAAGGGGCGAGCTACCCTGCACCACGAGCAACTCGTCAGAAGGGCCGGGTTGGGGTCCAACCCTTAGCCCCTCCGATGCCTAAGTTAGTAACTGGACTTAAAGCGGGGGCTAGGCACGCAGGTCGGACTGAGGGTGTGTCGACCGTACGTGACGAGCTATATGTGGGAGAACAAAGATATGGATGACCTTTGCTCTCGTGTGTGAATAATGGATTCAGAGAGAATTTGCCAACCCCTTCACCGTAAGAAGTGAAGGGGTATTTATACCTGATGGGAGGCGGGTAGGTGGGGCTGACCTGGCATGCTGACTCGATGTGCTGAGCTGGCCCTGCTGTCAGCGGAAGCTTCGGACGAGGATGTCAGGAACAGGAGTGTCAGCCACGCTTTTGTCAGACGGCACAACGGCCAGGGGCGCTTTTGTCCGGGTGTCAGGGCCGAAA
Source organism: Scilla litardierei (assembly GCA_030789695.1). Taxonomy (NCBI): domain Eukaryota; kingdom Viridiplantae; phylum Streptophyta; class Magnoliopsida; order Asparagales; family Asparagaceae; genus Scilla; species Scilla litardierei. The sequence continues at coordinate 15,960,601 of CM061135.1, read as the reverse complement.
GCATTAAGTGTCAGGGGGCTCAGCGGCCAGGGGGTGCTTTGTCAGACGATCGGGCAGCGTTAGTGTCAGTCGTGTCCTTACACTAGGTTGTTTGTCGTGCGTGATGAACTGAAGGTCCGGCAATGCTATCCCCGGTGGCGGGGTTCGGGGGGACCCGCCGAGTCGTCCTATTCGGGGGTTGTCCGGTCCGACCGCACACCTTTTCGGTCGCGGGTCGTGGACCGCTGGCAAGGAGGGATATGCACGTGCCTCTGTCAGCATCCCAGGCGGCACTGTCTGGGTGCTCCCCAGGTGCACTGCCCTTGGCGGGCCGAGCGAATGCGGTTGTACGCCTCGGCCGGGAGGGGGGCACCATGAGGTGCACCCACTCCCACGTAGCCTCGGACCTCCGGGCCGGCGGACCTTTTGCAGTGGGTGTGTCAATGAGGTATATCAGTGGTTCTGGGCGGGAGTCGGACTCCTATGATTAACAATTGCAATTGTCCATGTTTCCTCATCAACTTCTGGTGTATGAAGTTTAATGTCACATGTTATTCATCTTCCGGATGATAATTTCATCTTCTGGATGATGGTGTCATCTTCATGATGATTATTCATCTTCAGGATGCTAATTTCAACTTCTAGATGATAATTCATCTTCTGGATGATAATTTCATCTTCTGATTGATAATTCATCTTCTGGATGATAATTTCATCTTCTGATTGATAATTCATCTTCTAGATGATTATTCTTCTTCTGGATGATGGTTTCATCTTCAGGATGATAATTCATCTTCTGGATGATAATTTCATCTTCTGGATGATAATTCATCTTCTGGATAATTATTCTTCTTCTGGATGATGGTTTCTTCTTCTGGATGATAATTTCATTTTCTGGATGACGGCTTTATCTTTAGAATAATAATTTATCTTCTGGATGATAATTTCATAGGGTAAATGTCCCAAAAATCTATCCAGGCAAATAAGGAGAAAATCTGTAAGGGTATGTTGTCACATCATCAGCAACATAGCCTAAAATTTCCTTTGCCAATCGCATGGTTTTCGCAACTATGACCAGGGAGCCTGATGCATCAGTTTAAATAACTCTGTAAGTGAGTTAAACTCGTCTTACTTGATTGCTTCCTGGTTTCTGTGAAATAAACCTCTAAGATATAGCGTGTTGCTTATAGCATACGATTTTATTTATTTATATTTATACAATACTCGATTTGCCCACAGGTTTGATATCTTTTGATATCAGGACTTCAGGTCCAAACACTTCAAGTTTCATAAATGCGTCCAGCTCAACTTATTATTGCCTCGTTCCATATTATTGGCCAATCTCTACTTTGCTTTAGGAAGCAGAGTGTGGAACGATATTTATCATTTAAATGGCAAAATGAAATGTTAGTAATTGTCGACAAGTGTGTTTTTATCCAAACACCTCCCCATGTACGTACATTATTCAATTTATTCCAGATTCATCTCTTCTAGAGGTTCTGGAAAGGGAGAGGATATGGAGATGTGCTCACTTTCATGTGGTGGTATTGCTTTAGGGTCTCTAGGAGTTATTTCTCGCTTTGGAGCCTCGTGGTATGTCCTCTCATCCATTGAGGACATCCACTTCTGCTACTGGTGGATTGCATTCATTATATTTGGTATGTCAATCCTAGTTGGATTTTTAGCAGCAGGAATGTGTGAATTTAATAATATTTATATTGTCAGTAATTATGGCTGATAACTGTTTAACAGTTTTATAATTGTAGATCTTCATGATCTCTTCACAATTCATGATAATCAGATCATAGGTATTAATATTTGAAATAGTCAATTGAGCTTCAGGCTCATGGATGATTATAATACTTCTGTTGAACCTAATACTGGGAAATTAAAGAATTCTGAATGAGGAGGATCTTCAGGATCTCATCGAATCTTTAAATGATGTTCCAGTAATGCACACCTTAGGAGAAGAGATTTTAAATGATTTCCCTGTTTAGAGTGTTTTTGATGGTTTATAGTGGTGATATGGGGATGTAGACTCATCATGGTACAAAGATGTGCTCTAAACGCTTCCCCCGTTAGGGGTTCTCAGAAGCTGTTTATATGCGGTGATCATGCTCATATAAATAGGTTCTAAGGAGGCGTTTTGATGGTTTGCATTGTAATTGCATGTTCCCATGTAGTCACATACAACTGGATTTTTGATGGATAAGTAATCCGTTTAAGTCATTTTAATGATTTATTTATATTACCATTTTTATGTTTGAACACAAACTTCAGGGTGTTCGACAATATTCCGGTTGTAAATATTATTTGATTTCACAGTGTTATCCGCCATTTATTAACATGTCCTTTATGCTTGTTAAAACCTGGACTGCGGTTGGATAATAGGTTTGATAATGACCATTTATAGAGGATATATGGATGAGTACTCTAAAGTAAATCATCAGCCATATGTAGGGAGTGGATAAGTCCACTTTTATCGCTCAAATACTCTCAAGAGTCCTAAAGGTCTTATTATGTTAATGATGATAGTAAATATATCATCTTAAATTCTTTTGAGGAAGTGATGAGGGTCAATATCCACGTGAATGGAGATGATCTTGTAATCATTTTTCCCTTTTGAATATGACATTGAATGTTTCACCCTTTTTGAAGAATCTTCGGGTTCGTCAAATTTACAGGATTGGCTAATAATGTCTTACATCAACAATCCAAGGTCACATTGTTCCAAAGTTGGTTGATTTTGGACACTTCTGGTGTTTCAAATTAATTCCTCTTTTCGAATTTATGTTGGACTTTTGAAAGTCCATTAAAATGCTCAATTTAATTTTGTCCGGTAATATGTGAACTGTGTTCTGATTGTGAAAGATTACATCTTCACATAGACTATTATGCAGATCATAGTGGAACAAAGCTTCGGGCCTTATTGATTTCTTGAGTCATACAGGATTTCGTTGCAAAATTTACTAGTAGGGATCCCGTGGGTATGTGGAAAATACGATTTGCGTGTGTGTGTGTATAGTAATTTTGTTGTGTGCATAATAAATTCCTACTTGTATGGCTAAGGTGACTATGATATACTTTGGATATATAGGTGATTGCGTGTGGTTGGATATGACATTGATATTATTGTTAGCAGGCTATCGGTGTTCATTAGCGTGCTTAGCAATTTTAGTTGGTAAGTGTGTATAGTGAAATGGTGTTTTCATGATAATTGGTGATACTAGGATAATTATTAATGAAAGATATTATTATTATTATTGATGCTTGGTTGTTATTTTTTTGTGATGGTATTATTATTATTGGTATTAGTATTTCTCTTATTATTGATGTTGATTAATATTAGCATTAATATTGTGAATGCCTTAATTAATTTTGGTAGCTAGAGATGGGCATGGATTATTGTTAGTTACTGTTGATTGGGTTTTGATAGTTGGGCTAGACTATTAGATGAGAGAAGAGGGTTTGATCTAGTTGGGAATGGCAAACTTGTAATACCTTAATCCCTTCTACATTCTTCCTCTCCATTCTCTTCTTTTTTTCTCTTCCCAATTTTTCCCCAGGCCAACCTCCCCGTTTTGGCTTGCTGTCGAACTTCCCCAGGCCGAAATTCTAGGGCCAGGCCGAAACTCCCAAGCAAAGGAGAAGAAGAAAAGATGAGAAAGGGAAGGAAGAAAGAAGAAGGAAGAAGAGAAGAAGTAAGCCCTAAGCCCACCCTCTCCATCTATTCTTTCATCTTCGCCAATTATTCTCAACCCCATGGCCGAAAATCCCCCTTGCCTGGCCGAATTCTTTTGCTGCCGAAATTTCCAAGCAAAAAGAAGGGGATAGTAGAAAGAGGAGGTTAGGGCTTTGGAATTAAAGATGAGATTGATGGTGGAGTCATGAAATTGAAAGAGAGGATTAGAGCTTGAAGCTTGAAGAGGGTGGGTTCTCTCTAATTTTGGGGTTGATGTTGAGATTCATGGAGGAATTGGGGGAATTTCGAAATTAGGGCTTCAATGTTGGAGGAGGGAATTCATGATGGCTTCTTTGCAATCAATGGGGGATTTCCTCTAATTAGAAGAGGATCTTGCATCTTGGTTGAGGTAGGCTTCCAATCCCAATTCATATGCTTTATTTCATCTTGTTTGAATTCCAAGTTTGCATCTTTAGGGTTATGTAGCAATAGTTTCGGGTTGATGCATTCAAACTTGATTTGGGATGTTATGTTAGATTACTTGGTGCTATAATTACATTTCATGTTGCCCTTATATGTTTTGTTTCACTAATTAGGAGTAATTGCTCTTATTTGGAAGTTGCTCTTACATGTGGTATGAAAATTACTAGATGCTCTTAAATGTTGGGATTTTGGAAAATTACTAGTAAAATTGATTATTATCAATCGTTGGGATGTTCATTTGTATGAAATTACATACATGTGGTACGTGGGAAACCATCTTCATATGGCTTGTTATTCCAAGTCCAAACAATCGTGCTAATGAGGTTGTCTCTAATTTTGGGTAGTACGTTTGTTTCATGCTATGGAGTATGATGTGTTGGGTTAATTTTGCTTAAGACCCAATTAATTTGTTGAGTTGAAATTGTAGGAGGTATTGAAATTAGTCATGCTATGGTTTAGTTGAAATAAGTAGAATTGTTCTTAAAGTTCGATTTTCTTGTTTAAGTTGAAATTGACGCAAGTTGAATATTGGAAGCTTTATTTCCCACTTTCCCTTGCATGAAAAGTGATAATTAGGCAAATCATGTGAATTGTTTAATTTTCATATGTGTGCACTCAAATAAGATGAGAGGCTGCTTAACTTCTTATGTGGGCATTTAATTGAGATGTGATGTTGCTTTAATATTCATTTGGGATGAGAAGTAAACTAGTGTGTAATGTGTTGCTTTAATTTTGTTTGGTGTAGAAATGTTTTGGGTAGGGGAAAGAAGTATTGCTAAAATTTCGCTTAAAATCCTCATGAAACATGAAACTTTATTTTTAAATTTCTCTTGTATGAGAATGGGCCATGTTATGTGATGTTACTCTCATTTTGGGTGGAATTGCCCTCATTTTGACATATGGCGTAATTTGATTAAATGAAATGGCTTTCATTTCATTGTAGTGATTAAATGAAATAGCTTTAATTTAGCTATGGGATAGAGGGAGTTGGAAATCAATGCCTTTACCGTCATATTTCACTTAAATCTTTTCCAATCCCCTTTGCATGAATTGGGTGAATTAAGTAAGTTAAGTGGAATATAGGTGTTGACATGGAAACATAAACAATGTTGAAAGCTTTAAGTTAATTGGGTTGAACTTTGTGTTTCAAGTTCTAATTAAGATTGAATTCGTAGGTTATGTTGACATTAAAAGAGAAAAGTGCTTTTTTATGTCGCCTTTAGTGGGTTGTTGTTACTAGTGGAAGGTTGTTAAAGAAGTTGACTTTAATTAGGAATATGCATACCTTCACATGCCATGAAATTAACCATTTCACTAACGAGATGCTATCTTGCCAATAGCCTCATATTGCCTCCCTTGAATGTGTTAGCTTACTTTGGTTGCTAAATTGCTCGTGCCTAAAATAAAGTTGATATCTTTGATTCAAAAGTGTGATGTTTATCGCAATATTGGCAAGATACTATCTTTCCATGCTAGGAATGATATTTATTCCAAGTCCATGCATATGTTCCCATGGTTGTCTCCCTCTTTATTGTGTTGAAGTGAAAACCTTCACATGTTGTGGCAAACTCTCTTCTTGATATTTCGGCCTTGGCCTCTTGTAATATTTTGATGTGACAATGCAAGCATGGTGGTGTTGGAAAGAGGGAAATCTGAAAGAAAGCAAAATGTAAAGACAGTCATATGCACATGTTACGAGGTGGAACTCGCGTACAATGAATTTATATTATGGGGAACCAAGGGCACGATGGTTGTGTGGAGAAGAAGGTTTAGGTAGGCTGTTTTACAAGTGATTAGTGGGGTGAAGAAGTCGGACCCGTCGCCGGTGATGCTCACGGGGTCGAATCTCGCCGGATGCAGCTGAGGAAGGTTGGACGGCAGGGGGCTGAAGCTGACTCCGGTCAAGGGGCGAGCTCTCCTGCAGCACGAACAACTCGTCAGAAGGGCTGGGTTGGGGTTCAACCCTTAGCCCCTCCGATGCCTAAGTCAGTAATAGGGCTTAAAATGGGGGCTGGACACGCCGGTCGGACTAACGGTGTGTCCGCCGCGCGTGACGAGATATAGGTGGGAGAACAAAGATATGGAAGACCTTTTCTCTCGTGTGTGAATAATAGAATGAGAGAGAATTCTCCAACCCCCCTCCGTAAGAGGAGAGGGGGTATTTATACCTGACGGGTGATGACTAGGCGGAGCCGACCTGGCATGCTGACTGGACGTGCTGTGCTGGCTCGGTTGTCAGCGGAAACTCCAGATAAGGCCGTCGGGAACTGGGTTGCCTGACATGCTTTCGTCAGGCAGCGCGACGGTCAGGGGGTGCTTTTGTCGGGGTGTCGGAGCTGAAAGCATTGACTGTCAGATGGCTCAGCTGCCAGGGGGCGCTTTGTCAGTCGGTCGGGTGACGTATGTGTCAGTCGTGTCCTTATCCTGGGTTGTTTGTCGTTAGCGACGAACTAAAGGTCGGGCTGTGTCACTTTAGGCGCCACGGTTCGTGGGAATCGGGCGGGTCGTCCCGATCGGGGGTTGTCCGGCCTGGCCGCGCCCCCCGATCGGTCCTGGGCTATGGTCCGCCGGTACGGAAGGATACGTCCGCGCCCGTCAATAGGCCTGGCCTAGCTACCCAAGCGTCCCCAAGCGCGCTACCCCCGGTGGGTCGGGCGGCGGTGGTTGCTCGCCTCGGCCGGTTCGGGGAACGCCGCAAGGCGCACCCATCTCCATATTGCCCCGGGTTTTCGGGGCGGCGGCCCTTTTGTGGAATGGTGAGTTAATGGGGTGTGTTAGCGGATCCGGGCGGGAGTTGGACTCCTACGATCTTTAGGTCGTAACAATTGCCCCCGGCATTCGAGTGCGAGGCGGAAGCCCGGTTCGTCTCGGATGGCGTAACGCTACCGCGACACTATCTTTTAACGTGACCCGGGCTTGGATCCAAGCTTAGGGGGGATGCCGGTCCTGCGGGGTGTGTCCCGCTATAGCGGGATCGTGAGGTCTCTTCCGGAGTGTGAGCCAAGCGGGGCGGTGTCCCATAACGAGGTGCCGTTGTTGGTGGTTATTGGGTCGGATTTAGGGGGAGCTCGACTTTTTGAGAATGTTAGGGTTTTTGTTGAGAGGCGTTCATCGGACGCGCTTGTAGTTTTCGCGGAACTTCAGCCGGGCTGTGCCCGGTGGACCCTTCCGCTGATGTGCGCTTGGGCTTGGGGGGAGGAGTCCGAAAGGGGGAATATTATACACCAATCTTTATCGGAGATCTGGGTGATATTTACAATACTATTAGAAAATGTGGGTCAACCGGTGGTTGGGACGGAGGGTTATCCACATTTGTTGTTCGCTCCGTCGGGAGGAGCGGATCCCCGCGTCGAGGCGGTCTTTTCTTATGTCGATCGCCGAATTCCTACCGCCTCATTGTCCGGGGGCGGGCCGACGCGCCAGGAACCGATTTTTTTTAATCGGGGGTGCCGCCCTGTGATGGTTTAGCCTTCGGGGGGGGCGACCCTCGGTCGCAGGAGGGGACCCTCTTCCTTTCCCTTTCATCGCTTCCTCGCGCTCTGCCTCGTTGTCGTCGGGCTGGAGGGTCGCTCGGCCTCGCCGGGGACCCTGCACACCGAGGGGGAACCCCGGGGAGGTTGAGGACGAGGTGGCGGTGGGGGCGCCGCTGGGAGAGCCGTTGGGGGGTTTCCCCCCTGACACCCTGTGGGGATCGCCGAAGGTGACGACGTTAATTGGGGTGTTGCGGCACGCGACCGGCCATCTGGACCTGCCTTTTGATACAGTAACAAGCAGGAGGTAAGCCGGCGGGCGGGGCCTTCCACGTGTAAGGGGAGTATCCTGTCGGAGGTGGCGGGGCTGTGGCGCCCATCGTCGGGGGAAGTGAGGTCCGTCGGCAGCTGTCGGCCTTTTTCGTAGCTTGGCGGGACGTTTAGGGCCGTTTTATGCCCGGAGTGAGTGGAGGGGAATCCCCTACGTCTCTCTTCTTCCTTTACCCTGGCCTCTGGAGGGGGGCATTTATAGCGAGATTCTGTGGAAGGGTTTTTCTTGGGTAATGCGGGAGATTAGTGCCGTCAACGGGCTATTGATTCGGGTTCAATATTACATATTTAACCCCCCATTTAGTCTTATTTTGTGCTCATATGATGCTACATTGTTCTCTAATACGTACGTATTTTCTACACATTTATTTATTAGAGAAAACACACTATTTGAGCACAAAACAGCATTTAACGACGTATTTCTGCACTTATTATATTTTTCCTAGCTTGGTCTCGATCTCACGATTCCAACGACTATTTATTTGTATTTTTCTGAGATCTGTGCTAATTACTGTGTATTTTTGAATGCAGAATACAATTTAAATGGGGAAATACGCTCGAAAATACGGAAATACGGCCGCCACCCAATCAGCATGTGCCACGTGGCGGCCATCCGCCGCTTCCCGCCGTATCCAACGACTCACAGCAGCGGGCGACGCGTAAATCGCTCAGCCGTTCGATTTCGATCGAACGGTCCACAAATCCCCCGCTCGAAATCAAAGAAGCGGCGACGTGGCGGCTTTGCAACCCTTCGATCTTCATCCGACGGTCCAGACACAATGAAATCTAAGCGGCGACGTGGCTGAATCGTCACCACACGATCACGATCGGACGGCTATAACGCAACCCGCTTGCGAATCGAACTCGGAGTCGAGGGCGAGCGACGTGGCGCGATCGTGGGCGTCAATCTTCAATCCAACGGCTACAAACGAAGCGGGCGCGGGTCGAAGAAACGAAGCGGGTTTGCGCACGAGAATTAAAGGCCACGTGGCGAGGCGTGGTCCGATCCCGCTTGGATCAACGGCCCTCATTTGCTCCGATCTGGATCGACGGTTCGGATGCGTTCGGGCGCGATTTTTAAGCGGGTTTTGAACCCGATAGCTTTCAAAACCCGCAATGATTTATATATAAGGTATTTAGGGTTTTTTTGGGCGTATTCAAGCAGTTTGGGGGCGTATTTTGGGCGTATTGGAGGCTCTAGGAGCCGTATTTTCTTCTGCAAAAATTCTGTAAAATTCCAGAGCCTATTTTCTTATTTCCAGAGAGTTTTGAAGACTTTTCAGAGAGAATTGGTGATATTTTCTTCAACTTCTATCCCGTATTTTGGTGTTTTCTATTGTATTTTGCTATGAACTTGAAGTATTTTGTTATGAAACTTGTTTATTATTGCACAATGAGTAGCTAGAACTTATTTGTGCATGGTATGGAGTAGTTAGTGGATATTATTCGTGTTTATTTGGTTGAAATTCCTTGTGCTAAATCGTTTAACGTCGCTAAAATTGTAATCGTTGTTCGTAAATCGACTTTTTTAGATTCCAAAAGAATTAATTTAGTTGATGATCGCCCCAAAAGGGTGAGATTTGATCTCCCCAAAAGGGAGTTTCATACCGTAGTTTTGATCTCTCCAAAAGAGAGTTTCATATCGTATTATAGCTTTAGCGACGATCTTTTTGAATATTGTGTTTGAACCCCCAAAAGGGCATCTTCCGATGAATTGCTCCCAAAAGGAGAATTCATTGAGTTATATTGGATATTTTTCCCGGTGAATTGCTCTCAAAAAGAGAATTCATCGTGATATATTCATCAACCAAATTAATACGAATCGTCGATCCTAACGAACCCATACCATGTGCACACTTTTTATAGATATTTGTTCTTACGTATTTCTATGTTTATATTGTTCACGTGTTCACATCACCATCACCGTCATCATTTGTGAAGTGGTTAGTTTCTTTTCGTAGGATTTCTATTTGATTTGAATTGTGGTTGCAACAGATTTCTTCCCGTGGATTCGACATCTGGACTCCCAGATTTTACTACTTGTACGGACTCTTGCACTTGAGAGAGAGCACCTTTCGGAGCCCACCAAGTTTTTGGCGCCGTTGCCAGGGAAGAATGGTTTGTGACTACGGTTTATTTCATTTAGAGGACCTCCGGTGAGATCTTTCCACTTTAATGTACATAAACTTTTTTTATTTATTTTATTTTAATTTTTTTTTGAAATGGAATATATGAACTTCTATTGCACAAACAATCTTTATGATGCACGATATGCTAATGCACACAAACATAGAATGGAGAAGCTCAAAATTGTCAATTTTAATCAAACTGATTGTGAAACCTTCTTTCAGGCCTGGAGGAGGTTCACAAACCTAATATCGAGCTATCCGCAGCATGTGTACACAAATGAAGAGCTTATGGCGTTCTTCCTAGATGGACTACATCCACAGCTGCAGGAATTATTGGGAAGCATGACGCCGATAGTGGCGTGGGAATACATGGAGTCTCTGCAAGAAAACGAAGAAACCGTGGAAGAGACTTCAGAGAGCGATTCAACGGAGCCTTCGTGCCTCGATCAAGAAGAGCAAAGCGTAGACGTACCTTTGCAATCCTTGAGAGAGGAAGCTTACCAGACTATTCAGACACAGGAGGCCACATCCCATCAATTCCAGGAGAATTTCCTTGCTCGGAGTCGGCAGATTCAAAATTCCATTGAAAATCTTAATTTGATTGCCGCTTGCTTAGAAGAAGGTAATGCTTTTGAAACTCGATTACAAGAATCTAATACGAGTTCATCTTCTATTGTAGGAGTACCGAGCGAGGACACGAATATAAATATCCACATGGCAGGAAGTGTGTGCAAAAGAGAGGATGAGCTAGCAATTTTGGATGAATGAGAGGAGGAGACAGCAAGGGACAAAGGTTTTGAGATTATCGCCATGGAGTCAGAACCATGCCCTCCTCCAGTTTTGTCCCAAAATCATTTACCCCTCTCTCCATTGATCGAGCATCGTACAGAGAGTAGTGCAAATCTTTCAGGGCGTAGTCGTCAACTTATTTTAATTTCTTTCACTTATTTTGATGACTACATTTGGAATAATTTTATTTCGAAGAATTTTAAACTAAAATGGATTGACGTGACTCATCTCTTGCAGGATATAGGTGGACATCTTATAGAGATGCTGGGAGTCACGTTGATGGGATCCAGTTTAGTCGTTGGAGGAAGAATAATCGCCGAGGAGCGCAAGGAGCAAATTGAACAACTTCCTCCACCATTAAAGATTCGGGATCCGTCATTTGATCACGGTGTGTTCTTTCCAGTAGTGTAGTTTTTATATGCTTTCTAGGTTGCTTGCTTGAATAAACTCGTACCTCTACCGACATTGAGGACAATGTCCATCTTTAGTTGGGGGGTGTGTATGAGACCTTAGGACTTTTTTTTGAGAAGAATAAATCACCAAATCTCATCATTTAAAACTCTTTCATATGCCTCAAATGCGGATGATTATACATTAATTGAGTTCTAAAAATTTTTATGGCTTGAGTTGATTATTTTTCCTTCATGGAATTACCGTTAATATACTATTCATGAAAGTTTTCAATTTCCATGATTAATATCTCGAAATAGTTTGAATATATTTCATGCATGCTAATGTGATGAAAAAGCTTAAGTATACACGATTCATTAGAATAGTTTTCAAGTTGAAGAGGAATTTGGCCATGGTCGTTAATGTTTATGTTTGAAAAAAAATGGGTGTTGAGTTGCTTACAAAGAAAGAAAAAAAAAGAGAATGAAAAGAATGAAAAAATGAATGATGAAAAATGAATGAATGAGTATGTCACTAATAAATAACTTGGTTGGCTCGAGTAGTACAGTCCGAGGGGCCCTTCTTGGCCTAATGCCCTATGATCGTCTGATTTGGGAGCCATTGACCGGAAACTCACTCATTTGATGGAGCGATCCAAGTTATACTTTTTTCTGCGATTGTTGCTTGATGCGCGTTACGCGGAATGAATAAAAGAAAAGAAATGGTGAATATACTAAGCAACTTCAATACCCATGTCTTGAAAGATTATTTTGATAGGCCAATTCCTTGGAAACAAGAAAACTATGATATAACGACGTGTTATACTTTCGCTTGCGCAAAACGATCCCATCTGAGTTGGGCTCGTTGTGTATATATTGCTTATTGCAAAGAAAAAATAATAATAATAAAAGAAAAAAAAGAAGAAAAAAAAATCCTGAATAAAAGATCCCATCTCACTCACTTTCTTTCTTTCTTCTTTCTTTTCGTTGCTTTTGGAGCTATATGTATAAAAAATGGGGATGTAAATATTTTTTATGCCACCACGCTTATAGATAAGCTTTGGGGAGGGGATCCATTGATGTGTGAGAGAGTGACTACTTGACATTGCACGACAACCTAGGCTAAGTAATATTCTATACTCGGTGAGATTATTTTAGTTTTACGAAGTCCAGAAATCTAAGCCTAGCACTCATTTCATGAAATCCATACTTTTCTATTCTCTCTATTATATAGTGTGATACTCTTATACTCCAGATAGAAAGTGTTCAATTGAAAAGTGTGTGATCTGTGATTTGTATACCGCTTTAAATGATTCAGACGACGTTAATTTTAAAATTATTCCGTTTTTCATGATTATAACGTTTTCGTGGGTTTTCTATTTCTATTTGCACCATTATACTATGATATCAAAATAAAATCCTTTGACATGAGTTTTTCATTCGGTGCATGCTATAAGAGTAAGTGAAACCCACGTCCTGAGAAAATGATCTAGCATCCTACCTCTTCGTTTCTTTCTTTCTTTCTTTCTTTCTTTCTTTCTTTATTTCCATTTCGTTTTCATTCTTCTTCGTTTTTTCATTTTTCCGTTTTTCGCCGTTTTCGTTTTCCAAATCCACCGGGTTCGCCTTCTACTTATCTTCCTCGAGGACGAGTAAGAGGCAAGCTTGGGGGATTTTGATCACTCCTTATTTTACACCTTTTTTCCGCATATTTGCATGCCATTTAGATCGCCCAAATCATGTTTTTCACGATATATCGACGATATTGCGATGCTTTTCACGATTTGTTGTTTTTGTCGCATTTCAGGTGATTTGGCGCGATTTGGAGTGATCTCGAGATGCGCTTACTCTAGACGGTCACCGACGACCTCCCCGAGGGGTATTTTGCTGTTGGAGAGGAGCGGAAGAAGAATGGACGTCGCAGGAGCGACGAGGAGGCCAAAATAAGCAGATTGGGCATTTTTTGTGTCCCACTCGGCCGAGTGGAGGAGCCACTCGGCCGACCAGCGAGACACTGCTCGGCCGACCAATTCAGACACGAGTTACCTGTGCACTCGGCCGAGCACAGAAGACCCACTCGGCCGAGTGACGATACCACGTCTGCCCGAGTGGCGCCCAGACGAAGCTCTTCCAAAACATCGAAGTTTCTGTTTTTCGGCTGCCTGAACTTCAGAAGACCCACTCGGCCGAGTGGTAAATCCTGTCCGCCCGAGTGCATTGAAGCCATCGGCCGAGTGACGAAAACTCACTCGGCCGAGCCGCCCCCGAACTGAAGACCCCTGAAAGCCTCGACTTACTGGAAAATTGCAGGGTTTTCACTCGGCCGAGCGACTTTTGTCACTCGGCCGAGTGCGATGCGCTGCCTGTAGCGAAAACTGCGGAAAACAGGCTGTGCAGGGGTATTTTGGTCACGATTTTTGGACGATTTTTGGGGCTATTTAAGCCCTGTTTTTACCCTAGTTTTGGGAGCTATCTCTTAGATTTTTTGCAGCTTTTTAGATTAGTTTTTTTAGCTTTATTCTTGTGATTGGAGAAGGAGCAAAACTTGGATTTTAGTTGGATTAATTGAAGAACTACATTGGTTTGCATCTCTCTTCCCTAAAAATTCTATTTTTATTGTTTATATCATTGTTGTGATGAATTCTATTGCTTATTTCATTGATTATTTTTGTGCTATTGCTATGATTTGTGAGTAGTCTCCACGTCTTGGGGCTTGGGGATGAACCCTACAAGCCCACTTTCTTATTTGTGTTGAATTGGTAGAAATTGAGCTAGAATTGCTATTAGGGATTAGATTGGGATCGATTTACTACGGATTGCTAGGTATTCATATCAATTGGGATTTGCAAGAGATTGGATCCCAATTTGATAGGAAGCCCTAGAAATCCGAATTGGGTTGGAGTCGGATTTTCGAAGTATCGGTTTGCAAGAGATTGGACCGATACTAGGATTCCCGATTGCAATTCCATGCCAATACCCGTTTGCAAGAGATTGGACGGGTAGGAACTATCCTAATTTAGATTGTGGACCGAGTTTGCAAGAGATTGGGCTCGGTGCGCAATTGGACGAAGATGTTGATCCTAATGCTAGCTTCCCTAGGCTAGGGTTTGCAAGAGATTGGACCCAAACCTAGGATAGCTATAGACCGGCAATAGCACGAGAGCGTGAGCTTGGTTCTACATTCAGTTGCAACTAGTTCATCCGAATTCTCATTCTAGCAATTTTGATACCGACGAACCACATTTATGAAATACGGTGAGTAGCGGGAATTCCCCATTCCCTAGACGTTCTTTATTTGATTTGATATTTCGCACATTTGTCTGACGATTTTGACAGGATCACCCAAGGCAATTTTCTCTTCTTAAATAGCCAGGTTGATTGGGAACAAGCACGGTCATTCGTCCTCCCTGTGTTCGATATCCCGCTCGCCGCTACACCGTGCGCTTGCGGTAAAACTACAACCGTTCTTTGGGTGTATATCCGGAGCGATCAAGTTTTTGGCGCCGTTGCCGGGGATGTTTTGACGGTGTTCGTCATCGACCACCCGGTTACTTTTTCTTTCTCTCTCTCTTTACGTTCTTCTGTTCGCACATTCTCCCTGTATTTTGCATAAGGACTTTGCAGGAAGAATGGAGGGTGCAATGTCAACAATAGGACTCAGTCAGGAAGATTATGACTCCTTCACAGACCTCCTTAAGGAGCTTGTCGACGAGGTCCACGCTACCGGAGCTTTCGCTATCGATGTCAAGGACCCCGACGAACAGCTATTTGCTAGTTTCGTGATGGACCAGATCTCCCCGGAGGGGACTATCGGGGGCAATGTCAGAGTTGACGTGATCGACGACAAATTATATTTCGAAAGAGGTGGAGCAAGTGTCAAGGATCACTATACTTCGGAAGGATCTTCAGAGCAAGCCAATGTTCAGGGAGTTACACCCCATGACACTTACTCTTGCTTCTATGAATCGTCTGATGTGCTTCTTGACTCCAGGAACGAACCGGAGCTGAATGAAAACTCTGACGATGCTAGCACAGAATCGGAGCACGCCTATTTTGATGCATTGTCCTCGCTAAGCAGTGAGTCTGACTCTTCACAAGAGAGCGCGCCACCTGAGCATGAGCTAGACCCGGATGGCAAGGAAGGAGCGGAACTCATGCGAGCCGATGAAGTAGAAGGAGAGGCGCCTCTTCAGGTAGAACTTAAACAATTACCTCCGAATCTAAGGTATGCCTTTTTGGGTAATAAATTAACTTTCCCGGTGATAGTCAACTCCCACCTCACACAAGATCAACTCGAAAAACTCCTAGACGTTCTTAGGAGTCACAAGGACGTCCTGGGCTACACTATCTCCGATCTAAAAGGGATAAGCCCTAGGCTTTGCACGCATAGGATCCATTTGGAGGATACCGACGCCACCTCCATTGAGCCTCAAAGGCGGTTAAACCCGAATATGAAGGAGGTGGTTAAAAAGGAAATCCTAAAATTGCTAGAAGCCGGTATAATCTATCCTATTTCAGACAGTAGGTGGGTTAGCCCCGTTCACGTCGTCCCCAAGAAAGGGGGGATGACTGTCGTAAAAAATAAAAAAGGCGAGCCCATATCTACGCGCACCGTCACGGGATGGCGAATGTGCATTGACTATAGGAAACTCAATAAAGCTACCCGAAAGGACCATTACCCGTTGCCCTTCATCGATCAAATGCTTGAACGACTTGCGAAACATAAATACTTTTGCTATCTAGATGGGTATTCGGGATTCTTCCAAATCCCTTTGCATGAAGATGACCAAGAGAAGACAACTTTCACTTGTCCCTATGGCACCTACGCCTACCGCCGGATGCCGTTTGGCCTTTGTAATGCCCCCGCTACTTTTCAGAGGTGTATGACATCCATATTTTCCGATTACATTGAAAATATTATGGAAGTTTTCATGGATGACTTCTCGGTTTACGGAAGTGAGTTTGACTCTTGTTTGGAAAATCTTACTAAAGTCCTAAAAAGGTGCCAACAAAACAATCTCACTCTCAATTGGGAGAAGTGTCACTTCATGGTTACGGAAGGTATAGTTCTCGGACATCTTGTCTCCTCGAGAGGAATTGAGGTAGATAAAGCAAAGGTTGAGGTAATCGAGAAACTCCCTCCTCCTATTAATGTCAAGGGCATTAGAGGCTTCCTTGGTCACGCGGGGTTTTACCGCCGCTTCATAAAGGATTTCGCCTCGATTGCCCGACCACTTACTTCTTTGCTCGCTAAAGATATTCCTTTTGTTTTTTCAGGTGAATGCTTACAAGCCTTCAACGCCTTGAAAGAAGCGCTAGTCTCAGCGCCCATTATACAACCGCCGGATTGGAGCCTTCCGTTTGAGCTAATGTGTGATGCTAGCGACCAAGCCATTGGAGCGGTATTGGGGCAAAGAAAAGATAAGAAGCTTCATGTGATATACTATGCGAGCAAGACATTGGATGACGCGCAGAAAAACTACACCACTACCGAGAAAGAGCTTCTAGCGGTCGTCTATTCCATAGAGAAGTTTCGCTCCTACCTCCTCGGTTCCAAGGTGATTGTCCACACCGACCACGCGGCGTTGAAGTATCTTTTAAACAAGAAGGAGGCCAAACCCCGGTTGATTAGGTGGATACTCTTGTTGCAAGAATTCGACCTAGAGATCAGAGATAAGAAGGGTATAGACAATGTCGTGGCAGATCATTTATCTAGGCTCATTCGCGACAAGGAGGATGAGAGCCTACCTATTGACGACACATTTGTTGATGAGAGGCTATATGCGGTAAGGACCGGTGAAGTACCTTGGTACGCGGACTTCGTCAACTACTTGGCATGCGGAATCAAACCGCATGTGATGTCCACGCAACAAAAGAGGAGATTTATGCATGAGGTCCATAGCTATTTTTGGGAAGATCCTTACCTTTTCAAGATATGCAAAGATAGTGTCATCCGTAGGTGTGTTTCTAAGGAGGAGGCGACATCGATCATTTTGCATTGCCACGGTCTACCGTGCGGAGGACATCATGCCGCCTCTAAAACAACCGCTAAGATCTTGCAGAGCGGGTTCTTCTGGCCGACAATGTTTAAAGACACCCACAACTTTGTAAAGGGGTGCGATAGATGCCAACGAACCGGGAATATCTCCAAGCGCAATGAAATGCCAATGAGGCCCATCCAAGAAATTGAGCTTTTCGATTGTTGGGGAGTAGACTTCATGGGGCCATTTCCATCGAGCAATGGCAACAAATACATCCTATTGGCCGTCGACTACGTCTCCAAATGGGTGGAAGCAATTGCCACCCCTACTAATGATGCAAGGGTCGTCTCCAAGTTCTTCAAGCAAAATATCTTCCCGCGCTTCGGAGTGCCTCGTACCTTGATAAGCGACGGGGGAAGCCACTTCATAGAGAACAAGTTTGAAGCCATACTAAAGAAGTACGGAGTAAACCATAGAGTTGGCATGGCCTATCACCCCCAGACGAGCGGCCAAGTGGAAGTCTCAAATAGAGAGATCAAGCAAATTCTCGAGAAAACCGTGGATCGGTCTAGAAAGGATTGGTCAATGAAGCTAAACGATGCTCTATGGGCATATCGTACGGCCTTTCGCACCCCCATAGGCACCACACCGTTCTGACTAGTTTATGGGAAGGCTTGCCACTTGCCGGTAGAGTTGGAGCACCGCGCATATTGGGCCATCAAGACCTTTAACTACGACTACAAGAGTGCGGCGGTGAGGCGACTCTTGGACATCAACGAGCTTGATGAAATAAGGAGAGACACCTATGAGAGCTCGAGAATTTACAAGGAAAGGACCAAGATTCTCCACGATGCCCGCATAACCGTCACGGACTTCAAAGTAGGAGACAAAGTCTTGCTCTATAATTCCCAGCTCCGACTATTTCCCGGTAAGTTGAGGTCACGTTGGTCCGGACCTTTCACCATCAAGCATATACAACCGGGAGGAGCTTTCGAGTTGGAGAGCAAGGACGGTTCCACGTTCAAAGTAAATGGTCAAAGGCTCAAGCACTATTCCGAAGGAATCCCGACGGGCGAAACCAATAGGGTATATTTGCTTAAGGAACGGTCGGATGATCTCTCGGACCTCCTGGACGAGGTGATAGAGGAGGCGATCCCTCACTCAATTGGCGCTCTTTTTGATGAAGATTTTGAAGAAGGCCCGGATTTAGGCCATGAAGAGAATAAAGATGATTCCCTCGACTTCTCCGCTGAAGAAGATGAAGGCGACGCTGATGTCGCAAGGATTCGAGAGCTCTGCAAGCTCTCGAAATTAAAGTCTCCAAAGAAAGCTCCGCCGGCACGGAAATCGGCATCACCGGCAAAACCGTTGACCGGAGCAAATGCTAGCTTGGGGGAGCGTCCCCCCAACACTATTCGAGATAGGAGACCACCGAGGGAGAACGCGCCGCCGCCACATCCAAATCCAAGCGCGCTCCCCGGAAAGTTTGATGGGTGCATCTCATATGCACCAAACATCCCGCATTGATTGAAAATTATAGGTGGTCGAGCTCACGACCTTAAACGAGCGCTTGTCGGGAGGCAACCCGACGGTTTTTTGATTTATTTTTACTTTTTCTTTATTTTCGTTTTAGAAATTTTTAGTGTTTTGAGTCGTTCGCCCAAAAATTTTGCGATAACGGGTCCTATTTTTCTTGACAGGAGAGGAGATAGGTAGGTCCATCTTGAGGAGGATGAACGAGACGACGAGGAGCGCCCCAAGAAGGCGCTCGATGCTTAGGAGGAAGATGAAATCGATTGGAGGAAGAAAGACGGAGTTTAGAGCCAAAACGAAGACAAACAGCAGAACACAAGGCTCACTCGGCCGAGTATACTAGTCACTCGGCCGAGTACACAAGTTCGTCCGGCCGAGCCGCTCACGAACGAGGGAAGTCTGCTGTGCCCAACTCTCTGTTTATTTTCCTCATTCCATTATAACTGCTGCTCGGCCGAGTATATATTGTCACTCGGCCGAGTAAAACGGATACCCTCCTAGGGCGAGTCTTGCCGAGTAGCTTGAGTCACTCGGCCGAATGGACTTACTCCACTCGGCCGAGGCTGGCAAAGCCACTCGGCCGAAGCGATAGCGGGGAGGAAATTTTCATTGGCCTCGCTCGGCCGAGTGACTACGTCACTCGGCCGAGTCGTAACTTTTTTTATATATAAGGGGCGAGGGGGGGCACAGTTTTCGAAATCGCAAAACCCCAAACCGCCCGCGCCCCTTCAGCTTCCCTCGCCCGATCGCTTCGCCCGACCCCTCGCTCGCCCGACCAGCGCCGCCCCGCCGCCGCTCGGCCTGCCACCGCCGGCCGAGCACCGCCGACGCCTCGCCCGAGTCGCCGCCGGCGGCCGCCCGTCCGATCACCTCCGGTACCCCTGTTTTCGCCGTTTTCTCCTCTTTTCATGTATTTCTTGAGGATCCTTGTGCTAAACGCCCCCCTAACCCAAATCAATTTCTATATCTATCCATTATACCCATATTGCTCCATACATTTTGATTATTACTCGCTGATATCGCTTTTTCATGCGCAGGTTGCTTTTTGGAGCTTAGGGGAGCTCAGGGGAGCTTCTTCGGGCTGTTTTGGACTTCGTGGAGGCGCGGGCTTCGCACGCTTCCACTGCTTAGCACTCGCGGCGTGTTCGGGTATACTCTTTCCATTCTTTTTGCACACGCCACACTTTTCACGCTTTTCGGCGCGCTCGGGGCCGATATGCCGCCCCGGACACGTCGGCGGTCGAAGAGAGCTTCCGCCAAGCGGAAGCGGTCGGATGATGCCGGCCCCTCCCACGAGTTGGAGGACTCTCCTCCACCGTCCCCCACACACCCCGCACACCCAGCACAGCCTGCAGGCCCCGCACACCCCGCACAGCCTGCAGTGCACCCACAGCCCGCACAGCCTCTCCCTGCCGACCCACAGCCACCACCACCGGCTCCACTGGTCGGGCCGCTCGGGATTACGTTCCGAGACGACGCACACCGCGCCGTCTTCGAGCGTATCTCCCAGCGCTCGATCGTACCCTCCAGGTTTGCACACCTCGCTGACCTAGGACGCCTTGGGGTACTAGAGGGGATGCTCACGTTGTACGACAACGTGGGCTGGCGAGATTTTCTGCAGGTGTCGGCGGATACTTTTACCCGCCCGACACTTGAGGTTTTGAGTTCGATCGCCCGGACCGACGAGGGATGCTCATTCCGGTTCATGGATCGAGAGTGTCAGGTCACTCTCGATATGATGAGAGCATTCTTCTCGTGGCCCGCCGTCCCCGGAGCCGATCGCGGTTACGGCCCCACCCATATCCCCCCACCTTCCTTTGACGCCGGTGCCTTCTGGGCCCGGATTACGGGTCACCACGCTGCCTTTGACCCTAGTAGGGCCAAGGCCTCGGCCATTGTCCACCCCTGCCTCCGCATAGCCCAGCGCCTCATGGCGACCACCTTTTTGGCCAGATATGAGCTGGGCACGATGTCTACGCCAGAGCTCTACATGCTCTATGCGATGACTCGTCCCAGAGCTCTATCTAGGGATGGAGACGAGCTTGTCCCCGCCGTCGTGATCGACATTGCGTCATGGTTTTTAGACCGCATCATTGTATCGATGGGCGCTCGCTCACCGATATGCTGCGGCGGTCTGATCACCTTGCTTACCATGATGACCGGCGAGGACCTACCTGACGACTTGCGACGCGTCCCGGGCCCCACTTCTCTGTCGATAGACGTTATGGCCCGGATGAAGATGCTTCGTCCGCATGGTGAGCGTCACTGGGTCTGGTTGCACGGCCCTTACGGTGCCGACTACATGATTCTCCCGAGCCCTGCTCGGACTCAGATTGCACCAGCCCACGTCGACTGGCTCCCGGCGATGGATGTTCTGATCCCCGCTGCCTACGTGCTCGAGGCCGAGGAGGCCGAGCAGGCCCACGCTGCCCACGCCGCCCAGGCTGCCCCCGCAGACCCTGCTGCACACCCTGCCGAGCCTGCCGCCGACCCTGTTGACCCAGTGGCCCCTCAGCCCATACCTAATGCTTCCGCCGCTCCTGACACCACTGTCGGTGTCGAGAGTACTTTTGCTGAGCCCACTTCCACCACTGTCACCACTTCCGAGGCTGTCACCACCACTCCCACTGCCACCTCTGGCCCTCTGTCCGTGGAGCCTCTTTGCTCCGCACTCCCCGAGCGCCCGCCGACCTTTGTTGAGAGTGGAGAGCCCTCGTTTGCCGCGGTCGTGGAGACCATGGCTAGCATGATCTCCGCTGGGGTTGCGCCTTTTGGTCCACACACTTCCGCCCCAGCGGTAGTTACCTCTGTCTCCACCCCTGCTGTATTTTCTGAGAGCGTCGTGGCGTCTGTCCACACTTCTGTGCCACTGACCTCTCTAGCCGCCTCGCAGCCACTTTTGTACTCTTCTTTCGCTGCCGCTGCCTCCACTTCTCACCGCGTGTCCCGACCTCACACTGAGGCCAGGCCCACATTTGCAGGCACGACACCTTTTGTCCCCTTCCCTGCTGAGCCCGTTACATACTCCACTCGCGTACGCCAGCCTCGCCTTGCACAGCCTAGACCGGTGCGTCCCTCTGCACCACCCCCGCCCGACACTGTACTGCAGAGCATACGTGCTCTTGAGTTGGCGGTGAGTGGTCTTAGAGGTGACCTTAGGACCATGTCCTCCACCGTCTCTACGATGGCTGGACGCTTCGAGCTGATCCCCCAGATCCACTACTGCCTTACACAGGTCTTGGAGCGTCTCCCACGCGTACCCCCACCCACCCAGCAGGTTCCCACACACACTTCCACACACACTAGACCTGCTTCCATTTCCACGCCCACCCCAGCTCAGCAGCCTACACCACCACCACCACCACCTCCGCCTCAGGACGGAGACGGCGCAGCACCACCTTCTTAGGCACCCTTGATGCCTTGATTTATTCCTGCCGTTGTGCTGCCCGTTTCTGCTGGGTCCTGTTGCACTTTTTGCCCCCCCCCCTCCCCACACTAATTTTGGTATTCTCTTTTTGATCATATCTTCTTATATCTATTTTGGGAGAGAGGGAGAGTTTTTGGTGACACTTATATCTATGTATCGCTCCTATCTGTGCATGCATCATGTCCGCATCATATTTTCATTTCTTTATTTTACCCTTTTTCTTTTCATTTTTCCATGCATGCATCCTCACTTGCCCCTCCCATCGCTTGTCTCTCGGTGTGCCACACTTTGCACATTGAGGACACTGTGCCATTTAGCTTGGGGGAGTGAGTTCTCACGATCTTTTTCGATTTGCCACCTTTATTTTTAGTTTTCACACCATTTCTTCGCTTTTGCACTTATTTTTCATCATTTTTCTTTTATTTTGCCATGCATCACGTTTTTCTTATTTTCCTGTGTACCGCATTGCATAGTTGCTATTTTCCCTTTATCTTTATTTCTTTTTCATCTCATGCTAGAGATGACTTTTCTGTGATGATGATGACGTTGGATTTAGCTTATTCTATATGCATGCTATATTTGTCATGTCTTAGGTTTTATTTCAGATATCAGATGTTATGACTTGCTTTGCATTTAGAATAGTAACCCACACCTTTTTCGCATGAAAATGGATGAAATTTTATTATTAGCTGAGCCTGAATATTCATATGTATGCTATCACAGAAAACACACCAAGATTCACGCATTGAATGCCTATATCTGGAGTACTGATTTCTTTTCCTATATCACTTCTATATGCATGAATTGTACACTTCACTTCAGGATGATTGAATGATGTTAGCTATGATATATCTGGATTAGTTAGCTTTTTTGTGATCGAAACTGAGTAGATTAGATTACCCTGCTGAAGTTGTCGTGCATGTCTTATAGAGTAAACCGAGAGTTATATTTATTTCTTTCTCCACAAATCTTGAACATCATTTCTCTACTTTTAAAATCATTGGTGAATCTCCCCTTAGTGATTCTATTTTATGGCATTTTCCCCCGCTACTAATTCCTAGCTCCAAATCTCTTATTCTAAAAAAAAGAGAGAGAAAAACATTCTTGTACATCATTATCTCTCTCTGAGTTGGGATCGTTGTGTATATATTGCTTATTGCAAAGAAAAAAAAATAATAATAAAAGGAAAAAAAAGAAGAAAAAAAAATCCTGAATAAAAGATCCCATCTCACTCACTTTCTTTCTTTCTTCTTTCTTTTCGTTGCTTTTGGAGCTATATGTATAAAAAATGGGGATGTAAATATTTTTTATGCCACCACACTTATAGATAAGCTTGGGGGAGGGGATCCATTGATGTGTGAGAGAGTGACTACTTGACATTGCACGACAACCTAGGCTAAGTAATATTCTATACTCGGTGAGATTATTTTAGTTTTACGAAGTCCAGAAATCTAAGCCTAGCACTCATTTCATGAAATCCATACTTTTCTATTCTCTCTATTCTATAGTGTGATACTCTTATACTCCAGATAGAAAGCGTTCAATTGAAAAGTGTGTGATCTGTGATTTGTATACCGCTTTAAATGATTCAGACGAAGTTAATTTTAAAATTATTCCGTTTTTCATGATTATAACGTTTTCGTGGGTTTTCTATTTCTATTTGCACCATTATACTATGATATCAAAATAAAATCCTTTGACATGAGTTTTTCATTCGGTGCATGCTATAAGAGTAAGTGAAACCCACGTCCTGAGAAAATGATCTAGCATCCTACCTCTTCGTTTCTTTCTTTCTTTCTTTCTTTCTTTATTTCCATTTCGTTTTCATTCTTCTTCGTTTTTTCATTTTTCCGTTTTTCGCCGTTTTCGTTTTCCAAATCCACCGGGTTCGCCTTCTACTTATCTTCCTCGAGGACGAGTAAGAGGCAAGCTTGGGGGATTTTGATCACTCCTTATTTTACACCTTTTTTCCGCATATTTGCATGCCATTTAGATCGCCCAAATCATGTTTTTCACGATATATCGACGATATTGCGATGCTTTTCACGATTTGTTGTTTTTGTTGCATTTCAGGTGATTTGGCGCGATTTGGAGTGATCTCGAGATGCGCTTACTCTAGACGGTCACCGACGACCTCCCCGAGGGGTATTTTGCTGTTGGAGAGGAGCGGAAGAAGAATGGACATCGCAGGAGCGACGAGGAGGCCAAAATAAGCAGATTGGGCATTTTTTGTGTCCCACTCGGCCGAGTGGAGGAGCCACTCGGCCGACCAGCGAGACACTGCTCGGCCGACCAATTCAGACACGAGTTACCTGTGCACTCGGCCGAGCACAGAAGACCCACTCGGCCGAGTGACGATACCACGTCCGCCCGAGTGGCGCCCAGACGAAGCCCTTCCAAAACATCGAAGTTTCTGTTTTTCGGCTGCCTGAACTTCAGAAGACCCACTCGGCCGAGTGGTAAATCCTGTCCGCCCGAGTGCATTGAAGCCATCGGCCGAGTGACGAAAACTCACTCGGCCGAGCCGCCCCCGAACTGAAGACACCTGAAAGCCTCGACTTACTGGAAAATTGCAGGGTTTTCACTCGGCCGAGCGACTTTTGTCACTCGGCCGAGTGCGATGCGCTGCCT
Source organism: Scilla litardierei (assembly GCA_030789695.1). NCBI lineage: Eukaryota > Viridiplantae > Streptophyta > Magnoliopsida > Asparagales > Asparagaceae > Scilla > Scilla litardierei. Next base: position 15,935,778 of record CM061135.1, on the reverse strand, counting down.
GTAGCGAAAACTGCGGAAAACAGGCTGTGCAGGGGTATTTTGGTCACGATTTTTGGACGATTTTTGGGGCTATTTAAGCCCTGTTTTTACCCTAGTTTTGGGAGCTATCTCTTAGATTTTTTGCAGCTTTTTAGATTAGTTTTTTAGCTTTATTCTTGTGATTGGAGAAGGAGCAAAACTTGGATTTTAGTTGGATTAATTGAAGAACTACATTGGTTTGCATCTCTCTTCCCTAAAAATTCTATTTTTATTGTTTATATCATTGTTGTGATGAATTCTATTGCTTATTTCATTGATTATTTTTGTGCTATTGCTATGATTTGTGAGTAGTCTCCACGTCTTGGGGCGTGGGGATGAACCCTACAAGCCCACTTTCTTATTTGTGTTGAATTGGTAGAAATTGAGCTAGAATTGCTATTAGGGATTAGATTGGGATCGATTTACTACGGATTGCTAGGTATTCATATCAATTGGGATTTGCAAGAGATTGGATCCCAATTTGATAGGAAGCCCTAGAAATCCGAATTGGGTTGGAGTCGGATTTTCGAAGTATCGGTTTGCAAGAGATTGGACCGATACTAGGATTCCCGATTGCAATTCCATGCCAATACCCGTTTGCAAGAGATTGGACGGGTAGGAACTATCCTAATTTAGATTGTGGACCGAGTTTGCAAGAGATTGGGCTCGGTGCGCAATTGGACGATGATGTTGATCCTAATGCTAGCTTTCCTAGGCTAGGGTTTGCAAGAGATTGGACCCAACCCTAGGATAGCTATAGACCGGCAACAGCGCGAGAGCGTGAGCTTGGTTCCACATTTAGTTGCAACTAGTTCATCCAAATTCTCATTTTAGCAATTTTGATACCGACGAACCACATTTATGAAATACGGTGAGTAGCGGGGATTCCCCATTCCCTAGACGTTCTTTATTTGATTTGATATTTCGCACATTTGTCTGACGATTGTGACAGGATCGCCCAAGGCAATTCTCTCTATTCTTAAATAGCCAGGTTAATTAGAAGCAAGCACGGTCATTCGTCCTCACTGTGTTCGATACCCGCTCGCCGCTATACCGTGCGCTTGCGGTAAAACTACAACCGTTCTTTGGGTGTACGTCCCGAAGCGACCACGAGGCGTGGTCCGATCCCGCTTGGATCAATGGCCCTCATTTGCTCCGATCTGGATCGACGGTTCGGATGCGTTCGGGCGCGATTTTAAGCGGGTTTTGAACCCGATAGCTTTCAAAACCCGCAATGATTTATATATAAGGTATTTAGGGGTTTTTGGGCGTATTCAAGCAGTTTGGGGGCGTATTTTGGGCGTATTGGAGGCTCTAGGAGCCGTATTTTCTTCTGCAAAAATTCTGTAAAATTCCAGAGCCTATTTTCTTATTTCCAGAGAGTTTTGAAGACTTTTCAGAGAGAATTGGTGATATTTTCTTCAACTTCTATCGCGTATTTTGGTGTTTTCTATTGTATTTTGCTATGAACTTGAAGTATTTTGTTATGAAACTTGTTTATTATTGCACGATGAGTAGCTAGAACTTATTTGTGCATGGTATGGAGTAGTTAGGGGATATTATTCGTGTTTATTTGGTTGAAATTCCTTGTGCTAAATCGTTTAACGTCGCTAAAATTGTAATCGTTGTTCGTAAATCGACTTTTTTAGATTCCAAAAGAATTAATTTAGTTGATGATCGCCCCAAAAGGGTGAGATTTGATCTCCCCAAAAGGGAGTTTCATACCGTAGTTTTGATCTCTCCAAAAGAGAGTTTCATATCGTATTATAGCTTTAGCGACGATCTTTTTGAATATTGTGTTTGAACCCCCAAAAGGGCATCTTCCGATGAATTGCTTCCAAAAGGAGAATTTATTGAGTTATATTGGATATTTTTCCCGGTGAATTGCTCTCAAAAAGAGAATTCATCGTGATATATTCATCAACCAAATTAATACGAATCGTCGATCCTAACGAACCCATACCATGTGCACACTTTTTATAGATATTTGTTCTCACGTATTTCTATGTTTATATTGTTCACGTGTTCACATCACCATCACCGTCATCATTTGTGAAGGGGTTAGTTTCTTTTCGTAGGATTTCTATTTGATTTGAATTGTGGTTGCAACAGATTTCTTCCCGTGGATTCGACATCTGGACTCCCAGATTTTACTACTTGTACGGACTCTTGCACTTGAGAGAGAGCACCTTTCGGAGCCCACCAGCTATGCGGAATCCTGCGCTTTGGGAATCGCTTTTCCCTGGCGGTATCCGGCACTCTGGCCTCTCGGGGGGCGTGTTGCTGCCGATGGCGTGTAGTCCAAGCGTTCTTTCGTTATGTTGAGTCGCATCGTGGCGCTGCTTTGATGAGACAGGGCTGCTGCCCTATCTGGACTGGGCGCCTATTTCGCGGTCTCTGCCTTGTGACCGGTCCGTTCCGGGTCACGTGTCTTGGCTTCTTGCGGGAGTTACACAATTCCTAATTATGCCCCCAACATTCCCGTGTCCGAGATCGCGAGGTCTGGGGGAAGGGGATGTTGTCGGCTTGTGTTGCCTTTAGGTGGGGCGGGGTGAGACACGCTGTCTTATCGTGATTTGATCTCGGGCCGAACCCGTTACGCAGGGCGGGCCCCCGTGTACCTTTCTCCCTGTGTCGGTGACTTTCAGGGAGCGGGGGGGGGGGGGGGGGGGGGGGCTGGTTTCGAATCGTAGTATCGCGGGGTTCGAGCTGCGGACGTAGACCTCCTAGAAGTCCTACGCCATTTAGGCGGGGTAGCGCGTTGCTCGCCCGGCACGTGGCGGGGGGAAGGCTACCTGCTATGGTTTTCTCCGAGAAATCTGAGCGTATAAAGAAGAACGTTTTTATTTAAATTTGTAAGAGCTGATCTACAGCTTGTACAGGAGTTCTTAGTTTATCGCCCGTTGTGGGGTCAGAGCTGTCCTCGCCCGTGGTTGGGGGGCCATAGAGCTGTCCTCTCCCGTGGTTTAATGACCTCCGGATCTAGGGGTCACTGTGGGTCGGGTGGCCCCTTTTTAACTTGAGTTGAGCTCGGCGCGGAGGAGAATGGCCGCCTTCTGTGCTGAAGGGTTGCAAGGTCTCCTTGGCCCGAGAGAGGGGGGGGCGTTGCGGATTTTGCCGATCGGGTTGCCTTCCCTCCGTTGCTTTGTCTTCTCCTTCCCCGGACGGGGTAAGGTTTCCTCGGTCTGACAGATGCGCCGAGAAAGGGGATCACCAGGGAAGCCCTCTTTCTGGGGCGTGCGCCGTGGGGAGGTTCCTGAGCATCGGGCCGCCCTCGCCGCCCCACGACTCGCTGCTTCGGTTTGAGGGTGGGGTTCAGCGCCCGGTTGTGCACGGGCGGGCTGACACGCCATGACTTGCCTTTTGGGCTCGTCAGTGATGCAGCCTTGCCGAGGTCCGCGCCCGGAGGTCGACTGCGAGGAGGTACTGGCCGGCAAGTGCTGGGGGCTCTCGCCTGCCCAGCTGGCTTTGAACGGATGCCATTCTTTCTCCGACCCGTCGTCGTTTAGGGCGGACGGAGGCGTGAAAGGTGGATTTCCCTTGTGTAAGGGGAATAACCTTTCGGCGATCCGTTTGTAAGGGGAATATCCTGTCGGCCGTGCTGTAGATGTGGGAGCAGCCGCCTTGGGCGGCGGGAACCATTGATGGCCGGTGACCTCTCTTTTGTTAGGGCGGTGTATCTCGGCCCGTTTCTCGGTGGGTGGGGGGATCAGGTGGCGGTTTTTCATGTCTGCTGGTTTTTCTACTTTCAGAAGGGGGAGTGGCGTTTTTATAGGGAGATGTCGCTGACGGTTTCTCCCTGACGGTTTCTCCCCTAGGGCGTTTTTATAGGGGGATGTCGCTGACGGTTTCTCCCCTATTTATTGCGCTGAGTTGGCATCATTAAAGGGCTCCTCGAATTCATGCCCGTGGGAAACCGCCTTTGCCAGGTGGCTCTTACGGGTCCTCGTTTGGAGCGCGGTATTAATGGTGGCGTGTTTCTCGAGCGTCCTTTCGTTTCGTCGAGTCACATCGGGGCCGCCTACTCGGGAACTGACGCCATTTCGTCCCGGTTTGTGTGCCCGTCTTCTTTTGATTTTTCGAGGGCCATGGGTGTGTGGCCCCCTCCGGTTTGGGTGGCGAGGGTTGGCCCTGCCCCAGAGGTCTTGAGCGGTGGAGCGGGCGCGTAGCCCGGCCCGTGCCCTTCTCTGGTTTGGGTGGCGAGGGTTGGCCCTGCCCCAGAGGTCTTGAGGGGGGGAGAGGGCACGTAGCCCGGCCCGTGCCCTTCTCTGGTTTGGGTGGCGAGGGTTGGCCCTGCCCCAGAGGTCTTGAGGGGGGGAGCGGGCGCGTAGCCCGGCCCGTGCCCTTCTCTGGTTTGGGTGGCGAGGGTTGGCCCTGCCCCAGAGGTCTTGAGGGGGGGAGAGGGCGCGTAGCCCGGCCCGTGCCCTTCTCTGGTTTGGGTGGCGAGGGTTGGCCCTGCCCCAGAGGTCTTGAGGGGGGGAGCGGGCGCGTAGCCCGGCCCGTGCCCTTCTCTGGTTTGGGTGGCGAGGGTTGGCCCTGACCCAGAGGTCTTGAGGGGGGGGAGCGGGCGCGTAGCCCGGCCCGTGCCCTTCTCTGGTTTGGGTGGCGAGGGTTGGCCCTGCCCCAGAGGTCTCGAGGGGGGGAGCGGGCGCGTAGCCCGGCCCGTGCCCTCCTCTGGTTTGGGTGGCGAGGGTTGGCCCTGCCCCAGAGGTCTTGAGGGGGGGAGCGGGCGCGTAGCCCGGCCCGTGCCCTTCTCTGGTTTGGGTGGCGAGGGTTGGCCCTGCCCCAGAGGTCTCGAGGGGGGGAGCGGGCGCGTAGCCCGGCCCGTGCCCTTCTCTGGTTTGGGTGGCGAGGGTTGGCCCTGCCCCAGAGGTCTCGAGGGGGGAGCGGGCGCGTAGCCCGGCCCGTGCCCTTCTCTGGTTTGGGTGGCGAGGGTTGGCCCTGCCCCAGAGGTCTTGAGGGGGGGAGCGGGCGCGTAGCCCGGCCCGTGCCCTTCTCTGGTTTGGGTGGCGAGGGTTGGCCCTGCCCCAGAGGTCTTGAGGGGGGGAGCGGGCGCGTAGCCCGGCCCGTGCCCTTCTCTGGTTTGGGTGGCGAGGGTTGGCCCTGCCCCAGAGGTCTTGAGGGGGGGAGAGGGCGCGTAGCCCGGCCCGTGCCCTTCTCTGGTTTGGGTGGCGAGGGTTGGCCCTGCCCCAGAGGTCTCGAGGGGGGGAGCGGGCGCGTAGCCCGGCCCGTGCCCTTCTCTGGTTTGGGTGGCGAGGGTTGGCCCTGCCCCAGAGGTCTCGAGGGGGGGAGCGGGCGCGTAGCCCGGCCCGTGCCCTTCTCTGGTTTGGGTGGCGAGGGTTGGCCCTGCCCCAGAGGTCTCGAGGGGGGGGAGCGGGCGCGTAGCCCGGCCCGTGCCCTTCTCTGGTTTGGGTGGCGAGGGTTGGCCCTGCCCCAGAGGTCTTGAGGGGGGGAGCGGGCGCGTAGCCCGGCCCGTGCCCTTCTCTGGTTTGGGTGGCGAGGGTTGGCCCTGCCCCAGAGGTCTTGAGGGGGGGAGCGGGCGCGTAGCCCGGCCCGTGCCCTTCTCTGGTTTGGGTGGCGAGGGTTGGCCCTGCCCCAGAGGTCTTGAGGGGGGAGCGGGCGCGTAGCCCGGCCCGTGCCCTTCTCTGGTTTGGGTGGCGAGGGTTGGCCCTGCCCCAGAGGTCTTGAGGGGGGGAGCGGGCGCGTAGCCCGGCCCGTGCCCTTCTCTGGTTTGGGTGGCGAGGGTTGGCCCTGCCCCAGAGGTCTTGAGGGGGGGAGCGGGCGCGTAGCCCGGCCCGTGCCCTTCTCTGGTTTGGGTGGCGAGGGTTGGCCCTGCCCCAGAGGTCTTGAGGGGGGAGCGGGCGCGTAGCCCGGCCCGTGCCCTTCTCTGGTTTGGGTGGCGAGGGTTGGCCCTGCCCCAGAGGTCTTGAGGGGGGGAGCGGGCGCGTAGCCCGGCCCGTGCCCTTCTCTGGTTTGGGTGGCGAGGGTTGGCCCTACCCCAGAGGTCTTGAGGGGGGGAGCGGGCGCGTAGCCCGGCCCGTGCCCTTCTCTGGTTTGGGTTGGCCCTGCCCCAGAGGTTGGCGCCCCAGAGGTTCAGAGTTTTAGCGAACTGCAAAACTTGTGTAGGAACAACAATGTTGCGTAAAACGGGTAGAGGTGAATATTGTGCGTAAAGAAAGGGAAAACTCACAACTATTGGTAGAATTTTAGCAGATGTTTTGCGTTCCAAGGGTGGGCCAGTTCGCTCCCTTCGGGGGTAGCCAGGATGTACGTGGCCGGCCCGACAACATCGATGACCGTGTAGGGCCCTTCCCATTTAGCGGCCAGCTTTCCCCGCTGCGCAGTCTCGGGGCGGAAGGTGGCATCTCGGAGGACCAAATCGCCGATCCTGAATGTCCGCGGTTTCACCCGGGAGTCGTAATACCGTGCCATCCTCTGGCTGTGTTTGACGAGGCTGGTCAGGGCCCGGTCTCGTACCTCGTCTATCAACTCAAGACTGAGGCCGAGTCCTTCTCCGTTGATTTCTTCGTCGAAGAGCTTTAGCCGGAGTGTCTCCTCGCCGATTTCCACAGGAACGACCGCCTCCGATCCGTATGCTAGCACGAAGGGGCTTTCTCCGGTCGAGGCCTTGTGGGTGGTACGATAAGACCATAGGATTCCCGGCAGCTCGTCGACCCAAGCCCCCAGAGCGGCGTCCACCTTCTTCTTCATTGGGTTCAAGATACATTTATTCGCGGCCTCCGCCATTCCGTTGCACTGTGGGTGGGCGACTGACGCGAACTGGAGTTTGATCCCCCAACCCGAGCAGAAGTCGCGGAAGCCTTCGCAATCGAACTGCTTTCCATTATCCGTGACAATGGAGCGGGGAATCCCGAAGCGGCATATGATGGATTGCCAGATGAAACCCTTCATGTCCGTCCACGTGATTCGCGCCAGCGGCTCTGCTTCGACCCATTTTGTGAAGTAGTCCACGGCGACGACTAGATATTTCCTTCCCCCGGAGGCCTTTGGGAACGGCCCCAGGATGTCGAGCCCCCACTTGGCGAAGGGGATCGGGCTCAAGATGGGCATCAGGTTGGCCGGGGGTGCAGTCGTCCGCCGGCAGAACTTCTGACACGCCTCGCACTTCTTGACGTACTGTACCGCATCCCGGATCATCGTCGGCCAGTAGTATCCTTGGCGCATTACTTTGTGGGCGATGGTGCGCCCGCCATGGTGGTTTCCGCAGAAGCCTTCGTGTACCTCGCGGATGACTTGCTCAGCCTGCTCCGGGCCCAAGCATTTCAGGTAGGGCAGGACGTCGAAATTGGCGCGGCGGCGGCGGTACAACACTCCGTCGAGAAGCACGAAGGATAAGGCCCGCCTTTCCACCTGTTTTGCCAGCATCCGCTCCTCGGGGAGCTCACCCGTCTCTAAGTACTTCATAATGGGGGTCATCCATGTCGTCCTCACGTCCGTGCACATCAATTCTTCTTCGTCAATGGTCGGCGTCAATAGGCTTTCCACGTAGATAGCCTTCCCGATCTCAGCCGCCGAAGAGGAAGCCAGCTTAGACAGGGCATCCGCCCGGAGGTTGCTGGAGCGGGGTAGGTGTTGGACGTCCGCTTTCTTGAACTTACGGAGTTCGATCTGGATGCGATTCAGGTATCGCTTCATCGTTTCCTCTCGGGCCTCGAAGCCCCCCAGGATCTGTTGGATGACGAGGCGGGAGTCACTAAGGAGCAGCACGTTCGTCGCCCCCACCGCCCTAGCGAGTTTTAACCCGTTAACCGCGGCCTCGTACTCCGCGACATTGTTGGTGGCCGGGAAGCTGAAGCGTAGGGCGTATTCCAACGAACATCCGTCAGGAGTCTGAATGACTATACCCGCTCCTGTCCCGGAGCCTGTTGCGGAGCCGTCGACGTGGATGGTCCATAATTCGCCCGCTGTCGTCGGGGAGGGCGCTGAGGGTTCGCCCACCTCGACCCTCCGTGGGGACGCGGTCGCCGATGGGAGCTCCGTCCGGTCCCCCGGCGGGACTTCCGTGGTGCATTCCACCACGAAGTCAGCCAGCGCTTGGCCCTTGATGGCCGTCCGGGCTTTGTACGTTATGTCGAACTCGCTGAGCTCGACGCTCCAGTTGAGCATCCTCCCCGACCGCTCCAATCTTTTCAGGTTCTTTTCGAGGGGCATGCCGGTGTGGACGGTTATGGGGTGGGCCTGAAAATAGGGTCGGAGCTTCCGGGCTGTGGTGATTAGGCAGTAGGCGGCTTTCTCGATAGGGCTGTAGCGAGTCTCCGCCTCCCGGAGGATCCGGCTGGCATAGTAAACTGGGCGTTGCACCCCTCCTTCATCCTTGATCAGGACGGAGCTAACGGCCTCCTCGTTGGTCGCCAGGTACAACCCTAGGGGTTCGCCTTCCTCCGGCCGAGCGAGGAGGGGTGGGCTCTGTAGGTATGCTCTCAGCTCCGCGAACGCCCGCGCGCAGTCGTCGTCCCATGGGATCACCTTCCTCTGGTCTTTAGCTTCGCCAAAGGCTGTGCGCAAGACCCTGAAGAAGGGGAGCGATTTCTCCGCCGACTTCGACAGGAATCGTCCCAGAGCAGCGATCCGGCCGTTCAGTCGCTGCAAGTCCCGGATCGTCCGGGGCTCCGTCATACCGATGAGGGCCGTCACCTTGTCGGGGTTCACCTCGATTCCCCGCTTCGTTATCATGAAGCCTAGGAATTTTCCCGATTGCACGCCAAAGATACACTTCGCGGGGTTTAGCCTCAGGTTGTACCGGCGGACCCTCTGGAAGGTTTCCTGCAAGTCGGCGAGGTGGTCGGGGGCCCTTCCGCTCTTCACCAGCATGTCGTCAATGTAGACCTCCAAGTTTCGTCCCACCTGAGGGCCGAATATTCGGTCCACCATCCGTTGATAGGTCGCCCCGGCGTTCTTCAGCCCAAAGGGCATCTTGGTGTAACAGAAGGTGCCTTTATCGGTGACAAAAGACGTCTTCTCCTCATCCCCCTCCGCCATCGGTATCTGGTTGTATCCCGAGAAGGCGTCCATAAAGCTCAACAACTCATAGCCGGACGCCTGGTCCACCAAGTGGTCGATCCTGGGCAGAGGGAAGCTGTCCTTCGGGCATACCTTGTTGAGGTCGGTGAAGTCGACGCACATGCGCCACTTTCCGCTGGGCTTCTTCACCAGAACGACGTTGGCGAGCCAGTCGGGGTAGTCCACCGGCCGAACAAATTTGGCTTCGAGGAGTCGCTCTACTTCTTCCTCGGCTGCCCTCTTCTTTTCGCCCCCCGCACTTCTCTTCTTCTGTCGAACAGGTCGGGCTTCCGGGTCCGCATTCAACCGGTGGGAGATTACCGCCGGGTCCACCCCGGGCATGTCGGCGGGCGACCATGCGAATATGTCCGCGTTTTCCCGGAGCAAGGTGACGAGGGCCGTCCTCAACGCGGACGGGAGTTTTGTCCCGATGGAGACGGTTCTTCCCTCGTCCGAGGCTACTGGGACCTCTTCCACTTCCTCTGCCGGGGTCGGCCGCTGGTCGCAGAAGTCCTCCCTCTCGTCAGGGATGAGAGCAGTCAGGGACTGCCTCGGGCTCCTAGGCAGGGACGGCGCATGGTTGTGGTCTCCGGGCACCTCCCGTCCTCCCCGCACCTGTCCCACCCCCCGCGGGGTCCGGAACTTCATCGTCTGATGTTGCAGGCTGGGGAGCGCCTCGATGGCCGTCATATATGGACGCCCTATGATTCCGTTATACGCCGACGCGACGTCGACGATGACAAAAAGCGTTTCCTTGGTGACGACCCTTGGTTCCTCCCCCAGGGTCATGGGCAGGGTGATCGTTCCCTTGGTGGGGATCGCATGGCCGGTGAAGCCAGCAACAGGGCCCACACAGGGCCCCAGGTCTGCACGCCCCCATCCCATCCTCTCGACCGTTGACAGGAACAGGATGTCGCAGGAGCTACCAGTGTCAACCAGGAGCCGGCCGACGTCTATCGCCCCGATCCGAGCCTCGATGACGAGAGCGTCATTGTCCTGGCTCCGTGCCTCCTGCCAGTCCTCCTCGGTAAAGGTGATAGGGGGTCGGTGTGTCCTTCTTCGCTTCGGTCGGCGGCCGGCGGCCGCCACCATCACCTGTCGGGCTCCGGCCCCCGGGATTGCGGGCGCTCGCCCTGCCGAGGAAGACCCCCCAGTTATCATCTCAATTCGCATGACCGCCCTTGGGGGGCGTGGCTCCTCCTTATCGCGGTTCGCCGGCGGTTCCCGTCCCCCCTCCTCCGGGGGGGCTCTCTCTCCTGCCGCCACCCGCCTTCCCGCGACGAAGTTCCCCAGGTGACCCGCCTGGATCAGTCGCTCGATCTCTCTTTTAAGGGAGTAACAACGGTCGGTGTCGTGACCGTGGTCCCGGTGATAACGGCAGTATCTCCGGGGGTCCCGCCTCGCCGGGTCCGTCCTCATCTCCCGGGGAGGCTCCGGCAGTAACCCGGCCCTTGTCGCCGCGGCCAGCACCTCCATCATGGGGGCATTGAGTCGCGTGTAATGCGCCTGTGGGGGGCCTTCTTGTCTTGGGATGACTCCGGGGGGCCTCCGCGCCGGGGCGAACTCGCGCACCGGGCCAAGGCGATCTTGTGGGCGAGGCTCGGGCGGCTCCCGCCGCGGTAGGGCTATCTGATCGCGGCCTCGGCCCCTCTCTTCCTGCCTCGGCCGAGGGTGTGGCCGGGGTCCGTCTTGGGATGGTTTCACCGGGGGGAATACGGCCTTTGCACCGAGGGTCTCTTCGGCCAACGCGTGCCTTTCCGCCATTGCAACCAACGCTTCATAGTCGGTCGGCGGATCCCGGAGCAGGGATTTGTGGAGGCTCCGAGTCCGCAACCCCGTCTTGAAGGCCAGCATAAGCACCTCATCGCCGCATGTCACCACCGCCCGTCTTTCCTCCTGAAAGCGGCGGAGGTATTTTCCCGTTCTCTCCCCCTCCCTTTGGACTATCGTGCTGAGATAGTCTAAGGGCTTCTTTTTCGTTCGCCCGGCCCGGAACTCTTGGCAGAACTTGTGGGATAGTTCGCCAAAGCTCCCGACGGACCTCGCGGGCAAGCCAAAGTACCAGTCCAACGCGGTTTCCCTCAGGCTCTGGGAGAAATGTCGGCATAGGAACGCCTCGTCCACATCCTGCGCCTCCATCGCCCCCCGGTATTGTTGCACGTGCGTGAGGGGGTCGCCTCTCCCATTGTACGTGGCCAAGTGAGGGGGTTTGAACCTTATGGGCCTCGGGGCGGACGTGATCCACCGCGCAAGCGGCGTGGCCTCCTCCGGATAAGTAGGGCGATCCGGCACATCCCCTCTCCGCCATTCGGGGGTCTGGCTTCGGTCGCGCCTCGGCCGCCGACGGTCCTCCGTCCCCGGGGAGTAGCTCCTTCCCCGGGCCGAGGATTCGACGGGTTGCGGGCTACTGTTCTCCCAGCGCCAGCGCCTCCCGGCCAGCTCTCCTCGGGCCTCCATCCGTTCTTGATTCTCTCGGAGGAGCCTTTCGCGCTCGGCGGCGAGGAAGCGCAGTTGTTGACAAACGGCTTCCTCGTGCAGGGTATCGGAGGGGTGGTGCTGGCGATGCGGGCTGCCTCCTCCGGGTGGGGACCTGTTCAGTAACGGGTCCCGCCCGTCCCCGAGCCGCCGGCCCGTCGCCGTCTCGTCCAGGATTTCTCGGTTGCTCCTGTTCTCTCTCCTTAGCCTCTCGCGCTCCGCGACGATGAGGCGGAGGTGGCGGCGAGCGGCCTCTTCTTCTTGGTAGGCCCTTCGGGCGGTCTCGGCCGCTTCGTCCAAACGCCTTTGCGCGGCGGCTGCCTCCCCCAGGCGCCTCCATCGCCGCGCAACTTCCATCTCCTCTTCCAGGAGTCTTTGCTGGGCCGCAATCTCCTCAGCGAGCCCCCTGTTTTCTCCCTCCTCCTCGAACTGAAGGCGGAGGTTCCGCCTCACGTTCTGGGGCTCTGAGGGGCCGGGCGGAGGCTCCGTTCCAGCCGTCTGATAGCCTCCCTTGGCCTGAGTAACGGCCTCGAGGCTCTTCAGGACGGCGTGGGCTGAAGTATGTTCGGTTTCGGTGCCCACACCCAGAAGGGGGTCGGACGCCGGGGTGATTTGTAGAGAGAGCGGTTCCTGACCTCTTTGCCGTGGTCAGGGTTCCGCGGGATCGGCATGGAGTCTAACATGGGTGTGACCCTTCGTTCCCACAGACGGCGCCAATTGTTACGAGGTGGAACTCGCGTACAATGAATTTATATTATGGGGAACCAAGGGCACGATGGTTATGTGGAGAAGAAGGTTTAGGTAGGCTGTTTTACAAGTGATTAGTGGGGTGAAGAAGTCGGACCCGTCGCCGGTGATGCTCACGGGGTCGAATCTCGCCGGATGCAGCTGAGGAAGGTTGGACGGCAGGGGGCTGAAGCTGACTCCGGTCAAGGGGCGAGCTCTCCTGCAGCACGAACAACTCGTCAGAAGGGCAGGGTTGGGGTTCAACCCTTAGCCCCTCCGATGCCTAAGTCAGTAATAGGGCTTAAAATGGGGGCTGGACACGCCGGTCGGACTAACGGTGTGTCCGCCGCGCGTGACGAACTATAGGTGGGAGAACAAAGATATGGAAGACCTTTGCTCTCGTGTGTGAATAATAGAATGAGAGAGAATTCTCCAACCCCCCTTCCGTAAGAGGAGAGGGGGTATTTATACCTGACGGGTGATGACTAGGCGGAGCCAACCTGGCATGCTGACTGGACGTGCTGTGCTGGCTCGGTTGTCAGCGGAAACTCCAGATAAGGCCGTCGGGAACTGGGTTGCCTGACCTGCTTTCGTCAGGCGGCGCGACGGCCAGGGGGTGCTTTTGTCGGGGTGTCGGAGCCGAAAGCATTGACTGTCAGATGGCTCAGCTGCCAGGGGGCGCTTTGTCAGTCGGTCGGGTGACGTATGTGTCAGTCGTGTCCTTATCCTGGGTTGTTTGTCGTTAGCGACGAACTAAAGGTCGGGCTGTGTCACTTTAGGCGCCACGGTTCGTGGGAATCGGGCGGGTCGTCCCGATCGGGGGTTGTCCGGCCTGGCCGCGCCCCCCGATCGGTCATGGGCTATGGTCCGCCGGTACGGAAGGATACGTCCGCGCCCGTCAATAGGCCTGGCCTAGCTACCCAAGCGTCCCCAAGCGCGCTACCCCCGGTGGGTCGGGCGGCGGTGGTTGCTCGCCTCGGCCGGTTCGGGGAACGCCGCAAGGCGCGCCCATCTCCATATTGCCCCGGGTTTTCGGGGCGGCGGCCCTTTTGTGGAATGGTGAGTTAATGGGGTGTGTTAGCGGATCCGGGCGGGAGTTGGACTCCTACGATCTTTAGGTCGTAACAGCACCCATACACATGGGTTGTGATATGATGTGATTAGAACACGAGATGGAGTGCACGTGCATGAACAAAGTGCTGCGGTAAGAGACGGGTGAATACGCCGTTGGCCATCTCTTGATCCATTAGGTGGCTCCACGATGATAACGGAGTTGAATCGCTTGCACGTGCACGCCGGCACATTCATGAGATCCCCATTGCATTGCGTCGCATTGTTTGTGTTTCATACGCATCATGGCATCATTGAGCATCACGTGTGATTGGTGGTTATATATGTGTGATTGTTACCTTTTGGGCATGAATGTTGCCATGAATGCATATGTGCTTGAAATGGTTGTATGCTTGAAAGTGGGGTTGGCGGTTGTTAGTAGTTGAACTTGGATGGTGGTGGTGTTGTTATTGTTGGTGGTACTATGAATGCTATTGATGTTGGCATTATTATTGTTGCTATTGGCGAAGTAGTTGTGATATGTTATTTGGTTCATGATAGTTCACGTTTTCTCATTATGCTACATTCCCGTTTGTATTAATTTTTCATATGTTAGTTTCCTGTTACCATACATCTCTCTGTCTGTAGCACTCACTTTGTTTTGCAGGTTCTCCTTTGCGGCAGGTATGTGATCCGGTGGTTATGTCATTTACATTGTCCCTGCCATGTTATGCTATGAGTTAGATTATAGACTATTGTATCGAGCATACTAGTCCTTTGCAACATGTGAGTTGGGTTTGATATTCCTACTGGGTCACGCTGTGACGTGTCCCTGTTGATATTTTTCAGGTGTTGGTTCGTGGAGTTGGAGGCCCACGAGTCCAGTTGGTTGGAGTTGGTTGGAGCTGATGGTGTTAAGAGAGATTGAGAGATTTGAGTGGGTGTTATTGTACTTCGGCGAGTTGTGGGGTTTATATTGTTTAAGAGATCTGACTTATATGTTATATTTGAGTTTTGTATAAGTGATGTTGTACTTGGAAGTTGTATAAATAGTTTGTGTATGCGTATCAGTGTTTGGTTTGACTGTCTCTCTTGTGTTTCTGTGACATCTGGAATGCTACATGTACTATCCCAACAATGCGCAGTGGACCTGCTTGAGTTATGACATTTTGTTTTTCCATCGTAACACCCGCCTCTTCGGGAATAACTGATACGGAATCGTTCTTATCGGGTATCCCGGGGAGCGGGGCGTTACACCCTCCACCCCCGTCCCCATCAACATCACACTCCGCCCATCCCCCCTCATCCCGCCCCTCATCCCCATCGCACTCCTCCGTCCCCTCCGTCCCCTCCCAGTTAATTAACTAATTACGTAATTAACTAATTATCTTAATTAATTAATTAGGTCCGTCGAACGTGCAATTACCTTTAAGGATATAATTAGTTAACATGCAACATTAAAGAGGAATGCATACTTGAACAAAAATTAAGTTATTTGTGAATTTAAGGCCATTTTTTTAAATCAGTGCACCGAGCATAAACTTAAAATTTCAAAATTATACGGTTGATGCATTGAGAAAAAAATTGAAGTGGTATGTGTGCTGAGCAAAGTGGTCGCAACGTAATTCCCCATTTGTTGATCACCTCCAAAGGAGTGGACACCATCGAGCAACATCAGGACCCCCCGAGCCAACAGGATACCCGCAGTTCCGACGGCGCAGATGAGCTCGTCGTTAGCTCCCAAAGCCAAAGTGACGCGTTTCCCCAATCATAACCGTTGCTGATGGGGGAAAGTTACGCACAATTGATTTTTTTGTTGGATTTTTCCCGCTTTTGGAGACGGAGACGGGTCCCAAATGTGCGCTCAAGAAAACCCCCCTGCTTATCCTCTTCTCACCGCTCTCGCTCGCTCTTCTTCTTCCTCCTCATCATCGGAGAAGAGCGGGATTTTAGGGCCAAACCCTAATTCTGAACATAGGGTTTCTTAATTGAGGCGTTGAATTTGGTTTGCAATGGCCGTGGGAGCTGTGATTTCGAGCAGGAGCTTTGGTTCGCTTCTAGTGCCAGGTACTTCCGTCCGTTCTTCTCGTTTGAACTTGAAGGATTACTTGGACTTCGAACTTAGGATAGCAATGTGAGGTATCACCGTACTTTTTTTGGTGGAAATTGATGAACTTTGTGATCCGAGGGAAAATTTTATTTAGTCAAAGCGTCTGAATTCCGTTGGCGTGCAAGCTGCAACGTGCGCTTTCTTTCTGTTTTTATGGCGTTGATCGCAGCGTGTAGGTTTCAAAAAAACCTTTGCCTCAATTGGCGGAGACAATTGAAACATATATATGTTTTGAGTGTATAATTCTACTATGGCGTAAGTTGCAACAATTGTTGGGGTCTCGTAGTTCAAACTTGTTGAATGCTCATTTCCTAAGAAAGAATTTGGCATGGTGAATCTGCTTGGAGCCGAATTTGATCCAAAATGGGAAGAGCCTGATAATGGGTTCTTGTCAAAATTACCTTGCCATACCACCAATATCTATCCCTACTTATTATGCTCCAAGAATCGAGGGAATAGTATCATATTATTATGTCATTAGACGATCTTCGTTATAGAAGAGTTCTTGTGAACTGGAGAATTAACTGTAGCCAGCATTTGGAGGGAGGAATCGTGGTATATCATTCAGCATGCTCGTGCATGATCGATTTTATGATGGGGGACTTCCTGTGAACCTCCAGTGAAATACAAGCATGCTAAAAAATGTTAATTTTATATTTCTTTTTCTTTTTCATTTTTAGGAAGTAAATAAGGTGGAATCCTTCCACATTGTTTCAATAAAAAAATCAAAATCAAAATAGGGCATCTCAAAGTCCTTCTCACCATTAGCGAAATATGACATCATAAACTACGGGGGTCTTTTGGTGTATTGTAGATCTAAAACTGATACAACATCTAACATAGGGATCCACATATACATAAGCATAAATATCAGAGAAAACTGCATACTTGTCTGCCGATCGGATCGTCTTGATGCGATTTGATGTAGCTCAACACCTCGATACGATTCCCAACTGTGGAGGTTCTTACATGCGGAGAATCCCCTTGCTAATCAAGATGTACCGGCTTATGATGTCCTACTGCGACCATGACAATTTGTTTATTGGTCTATCTCTGCGTAGTGTGGTGTGTAATTGATGAGACACTCCAGGCGTTCTTATGTAGGCAAGCCACAAGTCCTCTTTTGTAGGCAATCTCTCAGGTCCATGTAAATTGTATGCAACGGCCCATGAGGTTGTGAAACATAATGGGGATTAATCCCGAAACCACAGTCCGAGTTTGGGTTGGGGCCTGCTCTCTTTGGAGCTGGTTCGAGTGCAGGTGTTGGTCTGGTCTCTTCCCACATGGACCTCTCCCAATAGCCCAATAGCAAACACTAGGAACAAAGCAGATGCTTGAGATTAGTATCCTCATACTGAAAAGTTGAGCAGCATACTGATGTTTCTTATGGCGTCTGAAGTAATGAAATTTGTGTAGATGCATGATGGAGCTTGTTTTTACTACTCATTTATTGATAGTTTTCAACAAAATAATGGATACAAATTGCTGCTTCTCCTTTTCTTTTATAAACTAAATACCATGTCGTTTTCCAGGGAAAATATATCAAACAGATGGGGTTATAGCACATGATAGAGAACTTCATTTGCTCTCTATTTCCAGGGGGCATCCGTATATTGCTAGACAGACCTCGTCTCGACTTCAACCAGCATTATATAAAATTATTACAATAAAGAGACTGAAAATATATGGAGATGTGGAAAGGCCTTTTTCTTATTCACTGGGGAACTTTTCTACAGGAAACTTCTGTGCTGACAGGCTCAAGCAAAGAAATATTACAAAAACGAAATGCTTTCTTTTTTCAGATCCTCTAAACAATGGGTGGTTAAGGCCAAGAAAGTTGGATAATGTTGGCCTATCGGATAGCCAACGAGAGCAATCAGAATATCGTTCAGGAATCAAAACCCGAGCTGACTATAAATCAGAGCCATATGACATCACAGGGCCACAGCTGGAGTCAATAAATTCTTCAGAAGCATCCAGTGAAGCAGTTTTACTAGGAGACGTGAAGCCTCACTGGTGGCAACAGTTTCCTAAACGTTGGCTGATTGTATGGCTCTGCTTTTGTGCATTTCTTCTCTGCAATATGGATCGTGTAAGCCTGTTTTCTAAACTCTCTTAAGTTTGCTTTCCAGTGAGTTTTATCATTCTCCAAGATTGCTTTCCTGTGAGTTTTTATCATTCTCCATTCTGTCATACCATGGAACACACATCAAGTGATTTACAATCATGCTTTAACTTCTTGACAAGTATATTTACTCCTTTCAGGTGAATATGAGCATTGCCATACTACCAATGGCTGCCGAGTTTAACTGGAATTCAGCAACTGTAGGTTTGATACAGTCATCATTTTTCTGGGGTTACCTGCTCACCCAGGTCTGTTCGTTCTGTTCTTCGTTCAGTTAAAGTTTCATTTTTTGAAAAACTGAACCCAATAGAATGGTAATTGTTCTTTGAAGACTGCTTATAAAATGGTATGACCACACTTCAATGAACTTATGAATCACATTGTGCTACTGTTGCCTTCTGTTTTGTCACACCCTCCGATTATTTTTTTATCTCTTTCTCTTGTATCATTACACAATACTAGTTGGAAGCATATTGATGCCTGAAAGTATCCAAAAGCCAGGATCTAAGAATACTCACATCAGATGTAATACCACAAATAATAAAATAACGAATGTTTATGTGGACATAAGAATTTCAATAGTTCGCATGAAGAAGTATATCAAAAATGGGACTATGGAGATCCAACCAAAACGTGGCAAACAGAGAGGGCACCAACGGTTCCAAAAGACCAAATGCAAAGCTACCATCAACCATCCTTTTGTCTCCCAGAACTGCGGTAAAAGGTAGGCAAGAACAAAAAGAGAAAACACAAGATCATGCATTTCATGGGCTGTGAAAGCAAACTGCTAAAGAATCATCTGTTAAGGGTTTAAATAACCCATGGCGAAGGTCATACAAAACACAATCTAAACTGTTGATTACTTCAAAATTAGATGCTGATATACAAGTCCAGCTACATTTAGCCCTTCATTTAGCCAATTTGGTATGTGATTTATTGTTCTAATCCAAATAATTCCACCTTTACCCCATTAACAAGATTGTCAATACAAATCATCGCTCTATTAAACCACAGAGTTAATAACTCAAATTTCAGTAGAGATCAATTCACAAGCATGATTCATATTTATGCATGCAAAATGATAGGTTACAGGCCGGATAGCCTTTTTGGTTGCATACAATCGTATAGTTTGTTACATATAGCCATTTTCTATCAAATGACTGACTAATGCACCCAAACAGACTAATTTTCCACGTTGACGGGATACAAATCTCAGATTCCAATCCTTACCACCCTTTGTCTAGTCTATTTACGGTCTATTTACGGACAGAATTTTGGACAGCAGTTTTGGGATGTCATTTGTTTATTGCTTTATCTATATATGTGCACCATTCTGATATTGCTTATCTGCATGTTCAACCTGGATATAAACATTTTTCTCTGACTGCAGATTGTTGGGGGCATCTGGGCAGATAAAATTGGAGGCAAGATGGTTCTGGGTTTTGGGGTTGTCTGGTGGTCAATTGCAACCATTCTCACACCAATTGCTGCTAGAATTGGGCTTCCTTTCTTATTGGTCATGCGTGCTTTTATGGGGATTGGTGAGGTTGGCTTCTTCCAAAATAACTTCCATATTTTCTATAATTTTACTGATATCAGGCGTTACAGTAAAAAAACATCACTTTGCCGTGATAGCATCTTCTTCATATATCCTTTGGCTTATTGTTGCCCATACTATTTCCAACATAAGATGCAAAGTTTGAAATGTTGGTTCCGGTCTTGGCATTGGCTGACAGTTTGTAGTATTTGTATCAGCTGTAGTGGGTGTATCAGGCAATACGTATTGGAATTTATGCATTAGTTGTCTTAACTCGAAATAATTCTTATTTACACATAGATCATCATCATCATCAGGTGTTTCGTTTATCCATATTTTTATCATCATGACGATATTCTCTTTTTTAACATAATCGATTATGAGCCAATATTTTAAATTTTGATTTAGATCGTGAAATGAGATTCATATAACTTCATTATATGAATAAAAATAGAATTTTAAATTTTAGTAATCAAGACCTTAATTCCACTTTTTTATTAGTTGTTAACAGTCAATATCAGTATCAATGGTATTGGCCGGTTTCAAGTTATCATGTCGACATACTTGAAATATGCTGATATACGAGCGAGCGATATTTATCGGTATCGGTTGAGATTTTAAATATAGATATGATGTAGTTTTCTTTTGTCTGCTATGTTAAAAGTTCATCGAATGCAATGGTTAAATAGGAAGCCATCTAATGGTAAAGCATAGCTTCTAATGGCAAAACCATGCTTTTATTATGCCACAACAATGTAAATTCTAGAGGGAGTTGGTTATTAATGTCATATAAGAAATATAGATGAAAAATTAACTGAAACATTAGTATATCCAAATGTAGTTAGTAATAGATCTGATATCATCAACATAGATCAAGGTAACGATGAAGCTTGAACCTTGACATAATGTGAAAAGAGAGTAATTCCCAATGAATTATGAGAAATGGAACTCCAAGAGAAGAAGTGAATTTTTAAATTCATTTTTGAGATGCTTGCTTTCAATTTATATAAGGACTTCATGAGCACAAACTCGTGTTTCATCTTTTTTGTGAGAAAATTTATGGTAATATCATGTAGACGTTCTCATGAAAATTACCACGCAAAAAAGTATTGTCGACATCAAGTTGATGCAACCCCCAGTGTTGAATGGAAGCAATTGCAAGTAAACAAGGAATGGTAATGAGTTTTACAACTAGAGCATATGTTTCACGGTAATCAATACCTTCAATTTTCTTATAACCCCTTCCAATTAGACGAGCTTTGTAATGCTCAATTAAACCATCAGGCTTGTATATAATTTTGTAAACCCATTTTGAGCCAATGACTTATTTGTCGATAATTTTTCAAGGTTCCAAGTATTGTTTTGTTCAAGAGCCTTAATTTTATTTTCCATAACCTCACGTCATTTTCAAAGATGAGAAAATGAAGTTAGCTCATCAACTGTAGTTACTGTACTGATATTCGTAAGAAAAGATGAATGTGAAATAGAAAAGCAATCTTATGAAATGAGATGTCGGATATGCAATGCTTGAGTCGACTGAGTGAGATGTGGCTTGAGAAGGATCTTAAGAGGGTAGCATGTTACAAAGTCTTTAAAATGCTTTGGTGGATTGCTAGCACGACGTGAAATATTGTGAGAATGATAATCTTGGCAATTGATGGGGCAGGTAAAAAATTGCAAGTTTCGAACAAAGAGAACATTATCAATGGTACAACATTTGAAAAAAATAGCTTTTCCTAAATGTGTAACTGATAATAAAGAACCGTTAGGAAATTGGGCTAGTTTAGAAGTTGTTTCTGCTATTTCACACAAGATAGAATATGAGAAAGCTGATTGATTAGAAGCACCACTGTCATTTTTCTAAAAGGATGTCGGAATAGGCTTACTGATACCATTTGCAAGATTTTATGATAGCCCACAAGTTAAAAGATTAGCTATTTGATTGTACTGTTCCATTATGAGGCTGTCAATAAGAGAGGCATCTAGCTGAATTGCAGCTTTTTGTATCTTTTTAGTGGGTATGGTTAAGAGAATTGATGAAAAAATTCCAGTTGAAAGTATTGGTTAGGTGCCATGTTCTGATACTCATGTTAAAAAAAAATGATCTGAGGCTTCAATCAATCTTTCTGATCCACATGTTCCAAATATATATATAAGGCTACATGACGGGGTATCTTGCTAGAAAAGGAAATTTGATAACTATGACAATTATGTACAAATCATATGATGAAGATCTTGTGAACAAGATCATGTTGATGTGGAGATAGGATCTTGTGAAGAAATTCCATTGAGCAAACCATGCTAATTATTTTGAAGAGAGAATCATAGAGAGAATTATGTAATCATGCATCCTAATTATTCTGGAGAGATAATCATGAGAGGAAATCATGCTAATTATTATGGAGAAAGAATCTTGTAAATCATGCTAATTATGTTTGAGAGAGAATCATGGAGAGGAATCATGTCCTGCTATGCTCGTAGTACCTTTATCAAGGAGCAAAACAAATATCAAGGTTTAGGGATGTAATGACCAAGATGGATGATGAGCCCTTTTCGTTAGAAATGCAACAATCTCACATGCAAGTAGGGTGTTCTCCCTAGCTGGTTAAGATCCTGGATTAGCTCATTCACTTAACAGCTATGGCATTGCAAATATATAATCTGGTTTTAAATGTAAAAATTCATGAACTACATCGAAACATAAAATGCCATGTCTTTGGGTTATGCGTATGTTTTATTATCATACTCCATTACAGGAGATTTTGATACTACAAGTTTTCGTTGCAAGCGTGCCAGACATCAATTAAATATAATAAATTTATAAATGATTTAGCTAAACATTTGAAAATAATACTTGTAAAGGCAAGAGTTTGTGAATAATATATGTACAAATATTTTCTTTATACATGAGAGATTGCTTACATGCTTATAATTATCAAACAACCAAGTTACTGGTAATTAATGAGATAGTAGTGTATTATTGTAACGACCCACTCCCGGTGCCTGTTACTGTTCGGTACATGCGCAAGTCCTGCTAGGCACCAATGAAATCAATACATGCTCCGTTGCAGAATATGCCAAATACTCATACATGAAAATGAAATACAACCTTATTACAAACCAGCAGCGTACGGAAAAGGAAAATACAGCCTGAATACAAATACACACCAAGCCACACTCTGGAAATGAAAAACATAAGATAACATAACAATCTCACACTTACTCTCAGTAACCAGCGTCCTCCTGGTCAACTCAACTGCGAGCTCGGCGTCTGCTAATTCAGGTGTCGCCTCGTCTACCTGTAAGGTATCTGGCGGGTCCACCACAAAAGAAGGGTCGCCATGATCAGACGTAACTCAAAGTATCTCTAGCATGGAAATTAAAACAACATACAAGTATGGCAATCTAAAGAGACGAGAAGTAAAAGTGCATACAATAATGGTATGCAAATAGAGCAGAAACATAGCTTTGCAGATTTACAACTTTCACGATTTGTCAGCAATTTAAATGAAACATTATTAAAGATGACATGTTACGAGAGTATAACTGTGCCTGAGCCTAGATCGTGACTTATAAAGCATAGTACAGTGAGCAACCAAGAGTTCATCACATACCACGGGTGCGCGTACCCGGGTTAAACCAAAACTGTGCAACAAATACGATACTGTTCAATAATCTGTGATTCATGTCTGTGAATTTGTCACCGACGAGCAGGACAATAACAACAAAGCCTGAACTGGTCGCTACTCTACATTCGCTATTATAAGTTACCCCAAAAACTCCAAGTATCTGTGATATTAACAGATTTGTAATTTACGAGTCATTTAGTAGATTGTCACATTTTCCAGTCAACAATGACACGTAGTCTGATTGATTCTTTTATGATATCGTGCAATTTAGCTTATCTAGCTGTTCAATTGAAATACTTTGAAAACGAAATGCAACTAGTTTTAGCATGCATTTGTTATTATTTTTAAACTCATAGCAAGGATACGATGAGTTACCGATACGTTGTGTCGTTGAAGACGCGATTCGATCAGCTTTAGCGATACCTGTGTTCACATATGGTATAAGTCAAGTTAGCTACACAGAGTTATACTGAAAACATCTAATTAACATATTATACTGAAAATAACTTATAATAATATTATTAATATACTAACTCTATATACTATTAACTTAAACTAATTTATAATTATAAAAATATAAGCTAATACTCATTTAACTTAAAACTTAATAATATATATATTATATCATATATAACATTATAACTTATAACTTTATAATAACTATATAACTTAATTAAAAACTCCACTCACCTTTCTCTCTTCTCGCTGCATCGCCCCCCTCCTTCTCTTCTTTCGCTTCTTTTCTTCTTTCTTTTTTTGTTGTGTGTTGCAGGGGATTAAGGGCAGCCAAGGGGGCTCCGGGCGGCTAGGGGGACGCGACAGGGGGCAGAGCAGCCAGGCTCTGGGCGACGGCGGCGGATTTGCACGTGGGCGGGCGGGGCTGGAGGGCAGAGGACGGTGCCTTGGCGGTGGGGGCGGCGGATCTGCGCCCGAGCTGGCGGGGCTGGAGGGCGGAGGACGATGCCCTGGTGGCGGGGGCGGCTGCCAGGCATAGTGCGTGCGGCAGGGGCTTTGGGCGGAGGCATGCGCGGAGCTAGGGCAGCACGCACGCGGGTTGGGTGGTGGCGATCTGAAGTGGGTGAGGGAAGAACGGAAGAGGGGGAGGGGGGTTGATGGTTTCAGATTGTTTTTTTCTATGTTTCCCACTTTCAATTCTGATTTTTTTTGTGTTTGTTATTTTTGGGTTGATTGATTGATGAAGGCGGGGAGGATGATGAGGTTGATTGACGAAGGGGGGAGGTAAATCAACGGTCGTTGCCAAAGGAGTTGAGCGTGGCTTCGTCTGCATGCAAGGTGGAGATAAATAGAGTTTGAGATCCGAATAATTCGGATCTCATCTGCCAAAGGAGGTGTTAAAGGATATGGGGTTTGGTTAATTAGTTACACAAGGTGAAAAATTCCAAAAACAGAGACGCGCTCGCGTCGACGCGTAGGAGAAAAGAACATACGAACAAAAACACACGGACGACTGAACTAGAAACACAGGCACACGAGAAAACAAATACGCCTAGGATACATACCGTTACAATTATGGCTAATTCAACCAGTATGAGATCGTAGAAATGACGTACTTCTAAGGGGGTCATATGTGCATTGACTATTAAGAGCAATGTTTGAGGCCTCGGTTTCGGTCTCGGTATTGCTCTCTCAAAAATTTAGGTTTTGGTATCGGTATCGTCCGTTTCGACGGGTTCGAAAGTGAGTTTCGGTTCGTCTGTATCGGTAGTTTCAAAAATTATAAGTTACATGTAACTAACAATATTAGTTAAAGTTTGTTACTAATAAGATAATGTCAAAGTAATAAAGATGTAACTTATAACATAATTATGAACAATAGTAGTTAACAATATGCTATTCATGTTAACCATTTAGCTAAAAACACGTTCTCGTTAGTTACAATATGGTAAACTTGTAAATAATGCGTAATACGTTTAGATAAATGTAGGGTGTGAATATCATGTCAATATTTCATTTTTGGGGTTTTTTGAGAATTTTTATTTAATTACACGTTCTCCTTTCTCCGTCTTTGACCGATACTGAATGGTATCGACCGGTATCGGTCGAAATTGACCGATACAGTTTAGTATCGGCCAATACCGAAATTGACCCTTAGTTTCGGTCTCGTTACCCATCGATACTGAAACGATACGGCCGATACCCTTGGGTATCGGCTGAAACCTCAAACCTTGATTAAGAGACTAATATCATCGTCTCTGTTAAGATGAGTAGTTTTAACTTGCACCTCGGGTCATCAAGGTCCAACAATATACTTATTATAACGAAGTACATTAAGATGGATATGCCGAGGACTATCGATAACTTCATCTATTTACAATCATAGTCTACCAAACCTATAGAAAATTATTCATCATTGTACCATTTTAATTAATGCCATATACAAGAGTAAACAATAAATACCCAATATTTTTGTGTAAAAGAAAAATTATTATTATTACTATTATTATTAGTGTTGAACGGTGACCTGCATTTCAAAATAAAGAGAAGAGGCAAAGCATGATAGCCAGGTGATGGAGTATGTTTTTGGCAGCACATGATGGTTGGCAAAGCACATGGATGGTTCGACAAACCATGAAGTTAATTTGAATTCTCCTTTGATGTCTAGATCCTCTCATTGGCATAATCCAATCAGGTATTGAAATCGTGTCTCTAGTGCATGTAGGATTAATGTGAAGTGCATGGTGAGGATGCAATTTGGATTTCGTTCGGATGACACTGATTCGGACTAGGCCCACAGAGTTCGAGTCATTTGAATTTGCTATAAAGGGGTTGCGATCAAACACATCACCAATATCATAAGTGGAGATATAATTATTTCTAACTCAAATGAAGATTGCAATAAGGAGTTGATTACTGTTGCAACTAGTATTGGGTGAGGGAAATTCTTTTACACAACGTTTTAAAGAGTGGTTTTGAGGTCCATCCTTAGGCATGCCTCAAGATGTTTTAGGTGCAAAACGCATCGATGACCAGGGATAAGGTGTGGATGATGCCGAAGCCTATGCTTCAGTTACTCACACATCAAGTCTTGTGTTGGAGCTGATGCATGCCTCGAGTATACAAAAAGTAAAAAAAAAAAATCAATTCAAAAATAGAAATGGATAAAGTAAAATTGAAAACATGATCATTTTCTCTATACCCGAATCCATCCTCTTATGTAGTTTGAGAGTCTTTGAAGATCATATCGGCCAATTAGTTAAAATTAAACTTCTCAAAATTTTAGATTTACTTGTGTTGATTTTGCTATCTTCTTTCTATTTCTTCTCTTTTTGGGAGTTCTATCTTGATATGGATTTCTTCTTGTTTCTTTTTTCGAATTGCATTCTCTTTTGCGATTTGCATTCTCTTTTTCTTTCTCCTCATAAACTCCTGCCTACTTTGTGTCTCGCTAGTACTCTCTTCCGCTGCATTTCCTGTATCTTTCTCTCTTTTTCAATGCTAATTTCTCTTTATTTGTTAATTTTGGTACTTACAACCTTTACAAACTCTTTAAGTAATCCTTTTTATCAATATATTTAGCTTAAGGTCGTATTTGAAATTAAACTTCTCAAAATTTTAGATTTACTTGTGTTGATTTTGCTATCTTCTTTCTAGTTCTTCTCTTTTTGGGAGTTCTATCTTGATATTGATTTCTTCTTGTTTCTTTTTTCGAATTGCATTCTCTTTTGCGATTTGCCTTCTCTTTTTCTTTCTCCTCATACACTCCTGCCTACTTTGTGTCTCGCTAGTACTCTCTTCCGCTGCATTTCCTGTATCTCTCTCTTTTTCAATGCTAATTTCTCTTTATTTGTTAATTTTGGTACTTACAACCTTTACAAACTCTGTAAGTAATCCTTTTTATCAATATATTTAGCTTAAGGTCGTATTTGAAACAATGTATAGCTAGCTAGTATTATTGATGCATATATACACTAGAAATAACCCGTATACATAGTGCATGTGTACCCAGAAAGCACACCCAAACAGGCCCCATGCACAGGTGGAAAGGGAAAGAGAAGAGTGGGTGCGAGTGTATATATTGCCCAGAAGGTTTTTTTAGTTTTTAATAGTTCAATGGCAAACATATAAATTTGCAATGGCAAACCTGTAAATAAGTGGGCTTTTGGGGGTTTGGGTGATGTGACATTGCCACGTAGGATAAAGCCGAGGGCAATGCCCCTCAATTGTAATATAGATAGATATATATGTATATATGTACACATACATACACATCTATAGATGCATACATACATAACTACATAGGCCAAGCACGGCTAACTTATAATTAATTTTTTTCTTCAAATTTTCTCCTTTATTGAAAAGGTGAAATTTAATAATGCTTTTATTGATAAAATGCCAAGCGTACCTGAAAATCTCCAAAATTATCAAATACATATAATACTTGAATTCCGATCATAGCACATAATCCCCAAAATTTCTAATTACTACTCTTTTCTCAAGACCCTTCAATCCATTAGTCCTCAGCTTAACCTCATGTTATTTTTTGAAAGGTATTATTAATCATAGTTTGCATGCTACAATGATCCAAACCTATCAAGAAAAATCAAAAGCATGTTAAATTTTTGTTAAAGTGAAGTTAATTGATATTTATGGTTACATAAATGTTTAACTATATACATATGATGGTTATATGATAATAATAATAATTCTATAAATAATATTAAAAAACATGGCTTACGCTTCACGTCTTTAGGCATATTCCTCGCTCAACAGGAAGGTCCAATGCCTTGTGTTGCACTTCCACCCTTTTAAACACTATTTTTATATACCCCCAAGTGGGCACTATAATTCAATCAATCAAGCATATCGTTTTACAGATCTCCAAGAGAAAAGTTGTAATCTTCTTCTTAAAATTATTAATAAAACTCCTCTTTTTCCTATGGAGCAGGTAGTTGCTGAACCACGTACATTATTTTTGATTGTGATTATTTCCTATTATTTGTTGCCACCAAGGAGTCTGGTATTTAGAGCGGGTCCTAACAAGTAGCCGGGTTAAGCCACAACATTCTGACACGCAATGCATCAATGCATCATATAATATAATTCATCATATAATAAATTCTGACACGCAGGGCATCAATTTCACTTTTAACTTCTCAAAATTATATGCAGACACTCATAGTTACATGTTCATCTATATTATCAGCTTGATGTGTTAGGGTGAGATACAAGTTAGAATAAACAAACATGCAATATCTCTTAAAAGAATGTTAATCTTAATGGCATTGTTTTCCATAAACTTCAGCTTGACTGTTAGGTGACAAGTCTAGGATCAGCTTGCATAGACCACTCAACTAATTATATTCTTTAGAGATTTGTTTAATTACAAAATCAAGTTTTCCATCTAGATTATGCAAGATCTTCTTTAAAATTGAAGTCTTATTGTAGCTTAACTAGCTGGACTCTATTATAGGATGCTGCTTATCTTGGAAATTTTTTAAAATCAGTTTTTTTCAATCCTTCGGTATCAGATGAGAAACATCTGTTTTATACTGAAGCTGTACCATGATCATCACCACTACTACCTAGTGCCTGAAAGTACCAAACAGTTAATAATTTTTGTGTGAGACCAGTAATAGATAATTAAGAAGAATACATGGTTAATTATTGACACCAGATCCATGTTAACCTGCGATGAACCTGAAAAAAATGCACGAATATGCCTTGTATTTATTGGTTTCTGTCGTGACTATTGAGTCCAAGCTTTAATAAATCTAATTCAGCATTGTGGATTTAAGGCATAAATTTGTTCTGCCTTTATGGCCTTGTTGGCTTGCATTTATTCATCATATTAACATTTTCTTATTATTTTACTTTTTGCATGTTTTTTCTGTACACTTACCGCTTTTCTTCTAAACTAGCATCGTCTTATTTTCCTATACACTTTCAAGTTTTCTTTTAAACCCCTTCTACTTGTTATCAACGTTTTATTTCTATATTTTGTTCGACTGTTCTGTGGGACTTCTTGGAGTAGAGGATGTGCTGGCCGATCATGATTCATAATAATATAATTGGTTGATGAAGTTTGATAATGATCATATCGATGTACATTGAACTGTTTCGTGTGAAAAACAAGTAAGCTAACGTGTTGTCCATTACCTTGTCAGGGTGTTGCGATGCCTGCTATGAATAACATTATTTCTAAATGGATTCCAGTCTCAGAGAGAAGCAGATCACTTGCTTTAGTATACAGTGGAATGTACCTTGGTTCTGTCACAGGCTTGGCCTTTTCACCAATTTTAATACACAAATTTGGATGGCCTTCTGTATTTTATGCATTTGGATCGCTTGGAAGCATCTGGTTTGCATTCTGGCGGAGTAAAGTAAGCATTGTTTCTAATCAAGCTCCAGTAAACATATATGCATGAGTATTTAAGATGAAGAGAAATTCTCGGCCTCATGATCATTTTCTCACGTATATTTTCAGCTCTAATTAATTTTACTGACTGGAATTTGCACCTAGCGAAGTCATATATTTTTTCGAGGGAAAGGATGGAGGCGCAAACTCGCATTCCCATCCCGTACTGATGCAAGAATAGTTGATTACATCCTAACCCAGTACCATATCCCCAACTATAAAGATATGGTATCCAAATGTCAAAGCTGAATATAACAACATATATTTAGTGATGGAACCATCTATGTACATATAAACCACTAGAAATGACCCCAACCGGTGCAAAAACAACATCCAAAACAATCACAGCAGAAAGCAAAACCACAAAAGACCCCAGGCCAAAAAGGCAGCAACAAACCAGGAAACAACTACACTTAAGAATGATAATCTTGATGCCCTCCGCGGTATGTGGCCGAATTGGATCACCGTAATAGTATCTCCAACATTTATATGATCACCGCCATCAGTCTCAGTACTTGATCCTCGATTTGCAGTTAGAGCATCAACCTTTTCAACACCAACATTTGTCACAGAGGACTCCCAACCAACAGACAAACCTAGATCTTCATGGACCACTTCACCTTCGTGATTGTCTGAGCTTTCCCAGCAGCTGTAAAAGCATCAACAGGCCCCTGTTCTTGAGAGAAATTCCTCCCACCTGATCTGTTAGGTCCATTCACGGACAAAAATAGCTTGGTCAATCTTAGAGGTTGATTACCTAACCAAAAGAAAATAGATGTCACGTTCCGCTTCCAAAATACTAAGAGAAATAGATGATGAAAAGCCAGTACACATTTAGGCCTACACAGAGTTCACACTTTTCGGCCTAAATAGAAACACGTCTTGATAACAGTTAAGTTTCATCTGATTCTAATTAATAATGAGCAACTGAAATAATATGTACATTTCTAAGATTAGCAGATGAAGAAAATGACTAAAAGTATATGAACACGTAACTGACATAATGGAAGGTAACCAACTAATAAAATAAACTTGTCACATTATCTCTGGTACTCCACTTCCTACTTCATAGGTGTTGGATTCTTAGGATCTGGACTATTTGTATGTACCTCTGATGGAAGCATACAACAACCGACAGGTAAGTTGTAGATCTCTAAAGCTACAAAATAAGACACATTAGATCTGCATATAAAACATGATAAAAGAGCACATGAAAATAATAATATCATGATAACTAACACAATAAAAATAGTAGAGCAATTAATAGCAAGTAGTATGACGATATATGACATGAAATTAATAAGATGTACCAGCACAACCAACTTGTCCATGTAGATGGATTGGTAATACTAGTGTTGTGACTCACGTTCGAAAATACGATATGCAACTCAGGCAGAAAATACAGATCTTATAGAATAACTCTGCTCCTGATGTGGCAATAGTAAATCCCATTTTCATAGTTGTAAATAGAAACACGGATACAATGGTAAACCCCACTTTTATAACTGAAAGGGGAAAATACGATAACAGTAATAATTCATCGTCGCTCCCATACCCTCCGAGACAATGAGTTTCCTAACCCCATGTGTTCTATCTTAGATGCGGTGTTAGGCGAAATCACATATACAGTGGTCGGGAACAGTAACCAAGATCAGTACCTTGTACAAGTGTCATCATTGATGTCTCTAGTGTACTATTATAGCTATATATAATGTGTGTCGTGTAAAGGACTATGTACAATGTATTTGTTTATACTATCAATTTGTAAGAAATTATTACCATGTGTTATTCTTGAGTTTATTATGGGATTTACCTGGCACATGTCATGTGTGCGTGGACGTGTGTACACACAGACATGAGAATAATGTGTATCATGACATGTGAGGCATCTTCTCATATACCAAGACACAATGATGGGGTGATACAACAAGTACAAACCCATGTGGGCATGCATCTTCTCATATACCACCCCACTTTTTGTGTCTTGTATATAAGGAGATGCCTCTCATGTCATATGATACCAATTATATATATATATATATATCTATATTACATTTGAGGAATTTTTTGAATTGCCTTGCTGACTAGGACAACTGATGTCATGCTGATGTATAAAGAGATTGATAGAAGAATGGCCAGGATTTAATCTTGGTAAAAGAAGGGTTGAGATTAGTGTTTGAGAAAACCAAAAAACCTCAGCACATGGATCGCTGGCGTGGCAGAAATCCCATCCATTCAATCTAACATAAATTAACACAGCTGGATCACATCCAAAAATTTGAATCCCCACCTATTCCCAAGAAAAGAAACTTTAACACCTCTCATTCACATTAACTCTCACTCATCAATACCAATCACTCTCTCATCTTACATTAGGTTAACATTAAACATAAGAAAAAACCATATTTCTATCAGTTTATTTCTATCAGTTTGTAAAGAAATGGGGTTTTCATTAAAAAACAATTTTATGATTAATTGATGCGAATATTGGGCGATCAAGACATGTGCCTAAGAAATAAGTGAAACAGAAATGAAAACGTCGAGAGAAAATTACATAGGCAGCAGAAAAACTTACTAAGACATTCGTCGAGCCAATTGCAATCATAGAGCCCACTGAAAAGAAGACATGTATAACAGTGAAATAAAAAGGAGCAATTCAACAAACACGTGGCCTGCTCTTTAAAATGCAGGAAATTAACTATTTGTGGAATTACTTATGGGGAAGAATTAATTATGTGGAATGAGTTAATTACTTGGAATTAATTAATTATACGTCCTCCCGCGTCGAGACGCACGCGCAGGCTAAATTTTGTTCTTTTAAATTGTGAAGTGGAATATATTATGACTCAAAATTTTGGAGGGGAAATAATTTTTGGGGAAACAAAGATTTTAAATGAATCGTGCCCGATGGCACGGGTTATGACTAGTGTATATATATATATGAAGAATATTTGCCTGAGCTGTCAACACGGGAGATTTTTCTTGCGCTGACAGTGTTTTCAGGTCCAAAAAAGATTTTTTTTGAAATTTTTTTTGCAATGCGATCTACAACTTGTTGGCTACCTTCATAACAATTTTCAAGTGAATTCAACGCTTTTTGAGCCTTCATCCAACCATTTCAAAAATATTGTTTTGATAGTTCGGTTTTTTGGAGCGGTTTTTTTTGAAATGGATGGATGGAGGCTCAAAAAGTGTTGGATTCACTTGAAAATTGGTGAGGAGGTAGCCAACAAGTTGTAGAACACATTGCAAAAAAATTTCAAAAAGAAAAATCTTTTTTGGGCCCTAAACGCTGTAAGCGCAGGAAAAATCATTTTTTCCTGCGCTGAAGCTCAGGCCCATATATATATATATATATATATATATATATATATATATATATATATATATATATATATATATCCAAGAGACTAAGTCTTGGAAATAAGCCCAAAGCCAATATCATGAAATCATTCGTGTAGTCAAATAAAAGGACCAATGCAATCCGGGTCAATGTCCATGTATAATATCAATACCAAATCAGTGCAATATCCATACGATCAGGACCAATCAAATCCAGGTATATAATCATAGCGTGGCCTAATACTTTACTATATAGGTCGATAAGAAATCAAATCCAATGTATAATCTTCTATGTTGCCCTAAGTAATATCCATAATAATTAAGGGTTATCAATTCAATTTTAGTTATCATGACCATGTATCAAAAATCTCATCATCGATAATTATGTTTTAAGTCATGCAAATGTAACAATAGCCTATAATCAAACCCCACTCATCATGTAAAATGGGTCCCAGAAATGTCATCAAAGAGGTTCAACACATGCCCAAATAATCAGCCAATCAAGGCACATTCATGTCAACAGTACTGGCCAAAAACAAGCCTAACTCCAGCTTAAAAGGCAGCATCAGTTGCTGCAAACAAAACCCAAAGGACACCAACAAAGTTGTGAAGTCAACTCAACAACACTGCAGGACAAAGCTGTAAAGTCAACTCAACAACACCGCAGGACAATAGTAGCCTCAGCCTAAAAGAGCAGCAACAATCTACAAAGATAAGATACAGAGTAAGCGGAGAGCAGTAGAATTCAGCAGAGAACAATAACCAAAAGCAACCCAAAGTAAGGAGTACACCCGAGAACAATACACACATGAACACCCGAGAACCCAAACCTGAGAACACACATCAGGAAACAGGACACACCCGCGAGCAACACCCGAGAATACACAACAAAGAACATGGCACACCCGAGAGCAACACTCGAGAGCACTCACCTGAGAAGAAGCAGGGGGTAGAGGAGCAAAGCAGGGATCAACAGAGTAGGTAACTTAAGCGCACAAACATGGGGCAAAACATGAAACCTGAGAGCATATGCAGTAAGGGAGCCAAAGCAGGGAGCAGAATAGCTGACAGAGAGCAACATCTGGGAGCACACGACAGGAAACACAACAAGAGACTCACAACAGGAAACAAGCAACATCGATGAGAAGCAGTGAATCAAGAACACGTTTTGAGTGAAGAGGAAAAACAGGAAACAAGTTCCGAGAGCAACAATGACCGCATACACACAGAAACCTGAGAGCACAAGGCACATGGGATCACCTCCAAGAGGAACAACCAACAGAGAATTACCCGAGAGTACACAAATCAGAGGAAATACTCGAGAGCACAACCACCGGAAAAAGCACCTGAGGGCACACCCATATGAGAAAAACACCCGAGGGCTGAGAAATCAAATCACAAACCCAAAATAACCACACATAATATCAAATCTCAAGTGATAAATGCTGATTTATTTGCTGAGCTAGAATCATCATCACATGAATTAATTTTCAGCACATCAAACATAGATCAAAAATTAAGAATGATATCAACACATGGTTGGAAAATCCACACAATCATCTTAAAATCAGGATTTTGGCCAAGTTTATTAAGGCCTTAGAATATAGTTTAGGAGATTTATTATTCACCGGAGATAAGAGATCGTAGGAAAACTTGCCGGTCTCGTTGCCTCGTCGTACACCGGGCTACGGCTGCCTCAATGCAAATTGGAGTTTACCAGGAAGGGTTGAAAGCGAAGGAAGGAGTCAGAGCTTCGGCGAAAAGGATCGAAGAGAAAAGCTAGCAAAACTTTTTTGTGAGAAAACTAAGGTTTTGCGTGAGGAACAGAAGAGGTTAAAATATAAGATGAGAAGAATGAAAAATGAGCCGTTGAACAACGGACGGAAGAGAGTGGTGGCATGGGCCGCGTCCGCGGTGAATGAGTCGCTGAACAACGGGCGGGAGAGAGTGGTGGCATGGGTCGCGCCCGCGGTGAATGAGCCGTTGAACAACTGGCGGGAGAGAGTGGTGGCGTGGGCCGCACATTGTTTTCGCCCGGCGCTTCGCACGCGGGAGACGGAATGACCGGGGGAGGGGGAGGAAACGTGCGGCGTGCAAGAAATAGAGAGAGAAATATATAAAAGGGTTATAATTAAATGAGATGGTTTGGGGTTTAAAGTTAATTGGGTAACGGGTTCAAGATGAAACTAGTTAATGGGTTTGAGTGAACATGGATACAGAAAAATACAGAAAAATATCAAAATTATAAAATTTTTATTTACATTTTAAAATATTATTATTATATGAAAGCCTCATAAGGATGTGTTAGGATATTACAATAGAATTAATAGCATGTAAGAGTGAACAACTGGATTTAGCTTTGTTTCTAAATATACCGCCATTCCTATCTTTCCACACCATCCACGTTAACTCCATCATTTACTAACTCCACTCACTCCGTACCGGGGTGACTATGCATTTTTGTTGCCAGTTGGTCTGCAAGGAGTAAGCACCTGTAGGAAGATGCTGAATTTGTAAAGAATGAGCGATGATCTCTCCATGGATTGTGCAAACGAACAATGAAGGAAAAGATGTGAAATAGATTCATCCTGAACTCACATAAAACACATACATGACCTTGTTATCATCCATTCTTTGCCAAGATGTCTTTCGAACTCACATAAAACACATATCTGCTTCAAAATCAACCATGCAATGATTTTAACTTCTAAAAGCACATACAGTTCCTACATATTTTGTGGAGAATATCCCAAGCCTCTATTACTTAAAAAAGAATTAAAGGCTAAGACAGAGAACTCTCCATTTTTGTTCTATGCCCATATTATAATACCACTGCTTTATGAAAGAACAAAATTATCAAGCATTCACATCAGTCTACCAACGCCTTCAATCTGACTACCAATTGATTTTCTCAGAAACTCAAATTCTAACCATTATGACCATTCCAAGTGCTAGCAACATCAGAAACAGAAACAAAAACAGAATAGGTAAAGCAAATAATCCAGGGAACAAAGATTTCAAACCAATATGTGAAGCCTATGTATCAGTCCAGAAGGAGCATTCTGTACCACTTCCAACCTAAACCTCAATACTACAAATAAAATGAAAAAGAGAACATAGAATACCATGTAAAAAAGCTGACATTCTGTAAGAGTATGAAGCTCAAAGAGGATCCTGTTATGGTATACTAACCTCACAAGCTTAGTCCACAAAAGCTGACTGGTTGAAGAATTTTCACAATCATCCACCTAACAAGGCCTTATTCATCTCTTTAGGCGAAGCATAAATAGACATAATTCATGATGGCATTGCCGTAAGAGCAGAGGACTAATATCAAATGAAATCCCTTTCCATTCGGCGAATCTCCTATCCAATTTGTCAATTAATGCTTGCCAGACTGCATGAAGCAATCTAGTTGGTTTCAGCAGGATTTCCAAACAGGTGATAGGGAACCCTAACTAAGCAATTGAGCATAGAAGCAACATTCTTCTATCTGTCACTATCATTCTCAAGAAGAATCCCTGTACTTTTGTGGAAACTTATTTTAATACCGGATGCCATCTCAAAACTATACCAGAAAAGCTTAAGAGCTTTCAAATGGTCATTATCAGATTGACAAAATAAGAGGGCGTCATCAGCTTGCTGCAAAATCAACACTTTCTACCCAAACCATCATGTCCAAATGTTTAAGGCCCCTCTTTGAAAGAATGGTATTACTCGGCTGTCCATTCATCATGATCTGAGAATTTTCCCCTCGCAGACAAGACTGAATCTAATGAATCCATCTATCTCCAACTTGCCTAGCTTTAAGGGATTCCAAAATAAAACCTCAATCCAATATGTCATAGGCCTTGGCAAAATCCAACTTTAGTAACATTGTCCCTCCAAAATGTTCGCATTCTCCCTCTAAAATGTTCCCAGAAACAATAAGAGATAATCTCTTGGGTTGTAGCAACCATATCTAGAATGTATCTTCCTCTGATGAAGCTTGCATTTGTCATCCAACAACTCCAATTTAAAATTCACTCTTCTCCTAAGAACCATGGTAATGATCATGTATACCAAGTTCAAAAGGCTGATAGGCGTAAAATCATTCACTGAACATGTGTTGGGAATGGGGTGTGGCCACACGAGTGGTGATTTTGTAATTTTGGGTCAGAGTGGAATTTTTGTATTATATGGAAAAATCAGCCCTATATATAGTGAGTGAGGGTTTAGGTTTAAGGCATATTTAATTTGAAGAAGAAAAGAAGAGAGAATAGTAGAAGACGATGGATTGGTTGTAGGTCTTGGAAGAATTAAATCTTTATATCGAATCAAAGGGTAGGAGAGTGGTTTCCTCTTTAATTGGAACCAACTATCTTTTATCCCCTCTTTATTTTCTATAAAAGTTATCTTTTCGTCCACATCCCTAAATTTCTTGCAATCAAATTCTAGCCTTTCCAAACAAATTGGTATCAAAACACTACGATCCTTATGGCAGGAGCAAGATCTAGAGAAAAGATTGAGGCTTTGGAGGAGAAGTTTGATACCGAGCTCGGGGAGCTCAGAAAATCGACGGAGGAAAACTTCTCTTCGATGGATGCAAGGATGTTAGCAATGGAAGAGGCTATCAAATCAGATATCAACCCAACTTGACCTTTAAATCAGTGCGGCTATGTAAACCCTAATGAAAAAATTGAAAAGATGAATAGAAACCCTAGATATAAAGAGAAGAGCTCATCAAATCCAGATATGAGGGAATAGAAAGGCCCTAACGTAGATCGGAAGAGAAAGGAGCGAGCTTTGGACAAGAGACGGGGGAAATTGTCATCTTCGAAGGTGATCTACTACAAGGGGGCAACGAGGGGTCGGAATGGGAGCAAAACCCTAGCTTTCAGGTGACGGAAGGGACGTCTGATGTCCAAGTCCACGGAGGAATGTCTGCCGGTCCCCAAAATCCTAGATGGGGGCAGCGGCCCTCGATCTTTTAGCCCGCAGGGACCCCGACGAGCCTTCGACGGGACCCGACGAGCCTTGCGAGCCCCCAACGAAGCCCTGGGGGTATCACGAGCCCCTGATGGAGCACAGGGGGCCTCGAGAACCCCTGGTGACATCTTGAGGGCCTCGCGAGCCCTTGACGGGCCTCTAGGGGCCTCACGAGCCCCTGACGGAGCTTGGGGGTATCGAGAACCCCCGGTGACATCTTAGGGGCCTCACGAGCCCCCGATGAGCCTCTAGGGGCCTCGCGAGCCCTCGTGAACCCGCATGGACCTTGCGGACCCCCTGCGCCATTGCTAGGGCCATCGGGGCCCCTTTCTGTTAAGCACTAGGACCGCTGGCCCCTAGCGACCTTCCATTGGCGGCGGCCCCTCCCTTGGCATCCAGTAGCACCGCGGGCTGTGGAACGGTAATTTTGGCACTCGGCACTTGTCAAGCGCAGGGAGATGACGACCTCTTCAGTAGGTACAGTGACCGTGAAGTTGATACCTGGGGCATGGCGAATGATGGCGGGGTCCAGATTAGGTTGATGGAGATTGGGATAATGGTAATGCCAGACAAATTTCATTTGGTGAAGCATGGGGGGCCGTAGAGTGAGAGAAGAGCTCCGCATGATGCCTATTAGCGGCTTCGTTTCGGCCAGACCAGGGGATGAGCAGTACATAAGGATGTTCGGCTCGTGATAGTAGGGTCCAGAAGCTTAAGTTGTCAGTTTTTGAAGAGGAGGATCCATATGGGTTGGTTTACCATGCGGAGAGATACTTCGTGGTAAATCGCTTGACTAAGGAGGAGAAACTATGGAGAACCGTCATCTGATTAGATGAGAAACCGTTGTCCTGATACCCGTAGAGGACACACAGACATCATATGTGATCGTGGAAAGAGTTCAATGACTGCCTGTTAACTTGTTTCCGTGACACTCAGGTCGGGGATTTACACGAACATCTCCTTGTCCTCTAGCAGGATGTCATAGTTTGGGATTTCAGAGAGAGATTCGAGGTGCTTGCGGGTAAGGTGAGGGGATCTCTGAGGCAACGTTGGAGGCGAGTTTCATGCAAGGACTCAGTCTTGACATCCGAGTTGAGTTCTGCTTACATATGCCGAGGGGATTGATGGAGACGATGGTGCTGTCACAGTTGGTTGAGGACAGAATTATCGTAGAATGGCGGTCCAAGGGAGCTTAAACGGGGTCACATTCCGCTCTCAGGTGACACGGGAGGCCCAAAAGCCCAGCCAACGATGGTTCAGATAGCATACGAAAAGAGCGGAGAGCCTCTAGCTGACGAAATGTATAAGCATCTCACGCAGAAGGAAATACTGGATAGACGTGTCAAAGGGTTATGCTATCGCTGTGGCAATAGGTTTGGACCGGGCCACCATTGTCGGGATCTTGCGCTGCAGGTGCTATCGTCAAAGAGGATGAGGGCGCGACCATTGGAGAGGAAGAGTCAGGGAGAGGCGAGTACCCCATTTGGAGTTGCACACCTGCGGATTTCATGCACCACCTTGAGGATAAGGTGGTTCTTCGAGGGCGAAGTAGTGTTGGGAATGGGGTCCAGGCAACACACGAGCATCAATTTTCTAATTTTGGGTCCGAGGGGTAATTTTGTAAATATGAGCAAATCAGTCCTTTATATATCGAGTGAGGGGTTAGGGTTAAGGCATGTTGAATTTAAAGAAGAAAATATGAGAGAATACGAGTATAGGATAGATTAGTTATAGGTCTTGGGAGAATTAACCCTTTTTCTTGAATTAACGGGTATGAGAGTGGGTGTCTCTCTAATTGGAATCGACTATCTTGTATCCCCTCTTTATTTTCTATAAAAATCATCTTTTCTGCTATATCCTTAAATTTATTCCACTCAAACCCTAGCCTTTCCTAACAACATGCCCCTTCTTTCTTAGGAATAATGACTATATGAGCATCGTTAAGTATGTCACTATCCAAAATTTTCTCGTAAAAATTCAGTATAGATGGTAGTTATTTCATATTTGAGCATTTTCCAAAACTCTATAAAAAGAACTGGGAATCCACTAGGCTTGGTGCTTTATCTCTGTTCATCTTAAAAAATAGTTGCTTTGGTATGCTTATGAGTAAAGAAAACCTCCAAATCCTGTGGATCCATCTTAGTGTCGCCACTAGATGATCAAAGAGCTATCCAATTCAAAGAAACTATATGAACCAACTTCTCCCCTAAATATCTTTATAATGCTTAGTAAAGTATTTGTCAATATCATTCTGATCATGTAGTTCAATTTCATAATCAATACTCATAAAGATATTATTCATTCTCTCTCTCTATTAGCCACTTTATGAGAGTAATGTTATGGAGAAGCATATGGAGAATTTTTAAGTTTTTATTCTCCCGACCTTAGTTTATTTATCGATACATGATCAGCTCGCAATCACTCACACTTATGTTACTCTCTTAATCACTTATGATATCTCAACACTCACCCTCAAGTAAGAGCATAGATGTCATGCATGCCTAGCTTGTCATAGACATAGTCCACACTCTCATAGACTTTGTATGTCTATCCACTAATTTATTAATATGATATTTTTTATCTTTATAACTTTCTTGTTATAATGTGACAATCAATTTCAATTTGTTTGGTCATTTCATTGAAGGATAGGTCCTTGGTGATGTATATATCAGCTTTATGATCGTGATACAACCTCATCGTTATACGTGTCACAATTCTTAACTTGAAGAGCAACTATTGAATCCACAACAATTCACATGTTATGTTGGTCATGATTTTGTATTTTGATTCCGCATTGTGAATTGAGAACAACTGGTTGTTTCTCGCTATTTCAAGATACCAAATTTCTCTTAGAAAACATAGTAGAAAGTTATCGATCAATGATCATATTGTGAAGCGGCCCAATTTATTGATAAGTTCGTAATTCTACAATGCCTTAAAACAGAGTATAGAAGTTCTCTACCCCGTGTATTCTTCAAGTGTCTCCAGACTCGTATTGTAGCATTTCATTACATTATTCATAGATCAACCATAAACTGACTTAGCACATTTATCGAAAAGGTAATATCAAAACATATCACAGTGAGATAGTTCATTTTTCCAATCAATCTTTTGTATCATCTTGGATCATGCGATGGCTTCTAATCTGGTACAAGTTTGAAATTTGGATTCATAGGTGAAGTGATAGGTTTACATCATGATATCCATATATGTGACAATATATCCAAAATATTCTTTTGTTGAGAACTTGAGATAAATAAATGTCTCTTTTCGAGCATTCGACCTCTATTCCAAGGAAACATCTGAGTGGTTCAAGATCATTCTTCAACTTATGTCATTCATATCATCAAGCCGGCCCGCTTAATATTTATTTTCTTCACTCAAACAAAACCCAAAGCCTCATCCACTTACTCTCCCCTCAACCGAGCGATCCAACACAGTAACACATGGCTCTCTCTCTCTCTCTCTCTCTCTCTCTCTCTCTCTCCTCGCAGTGAACACGGCGGACCCAACCGACGATTTCGAAAACCATAGCTAAGAATTTCGATTAGATTGGGACTCTGAATTCTCAAAGATATCGCGCTACAGAATTACTCGTCTACCCCTCTTTTCCTCTATTTAAGCATGGTTAATCTTAGTGTTTGATTTCACACAAAAAATTGTTTTCTTTCTCTAAATTCTTCCGGCTTTAATTGATCGATTC
Source organism: Scilla litardierei (assembly GCA_030789695.1). Classification (NCBI taxonomy): domain Eukaryota; kingdom Viridiplantae; phylum Streptophyta; class Magnoliopsida; order Asparagales; family Asparagaceae; genus Scilla; species Scilla litardierei. The sequence goes on along the minus strand of CM061135.1, from coordinate 15,894,698 downwards.
CTCGAGATTTTTGGTTGATTTCTGGAGTTTTTGCTCGACTTCGGTGAACGGTAGATTCGAATCTTGCTAAAACATTCAGTTATTTATTTTACTGGAATTTGTTTGATGTTTGGTTGCGATTTGGGATTGGAGATGATGATTCATGAGTTTGTTTTGATAGGGGTTCTTCCCTCTGATGACTGTATTTTTGGCACCATTCTTTAGGGTTTCGACGACCCTCGCCGATGCTTATTTTCGTTCTTGCAGTTTGGGGTTTGGGAGATGATGTTGAGAATTATTGAGGAGGTTTTCCTCGATGACGCAAGACTAGCAACTCGAGACTTCTCGGTGACCCTCGTCATTGTCTACTCTGTTTTCTCTGCTTTTTTCAAATCTACGCCGGCCGTTGGGGGGAGTGTTGTCGTCAGATGAGTTCTGTCCAGCCATGGTTCTGTTGTCCGGTTGTGTCTTGTTGGGCTTTTTTGTGGGCTTGCTGGCACTGTCCTGTGGGCTTGCTGGTACTATTTTGTTGGGTTTTTCGGTGGGTTTGCTGGCACTGTTCAGACTTGGGCTTATGCATGTGATGTGTTGGCTTATTAAATTATTAATTATAGATCGTAGCAAATCACATACCAAGCTGGTAGGGTATAGATTTATGATGGGTTGTCGAATTTGATCCTATGCGTCAATATGTCCTAATAATTTTTATTTATTTTAAAATCATTGGTTTTAAGTTGTTTCTGAATATTATTAGTTTTTTGCAGATTATTGAAATTAATTGTTTAACAAATAATTGCCTCTGAAATATGACTTTGGTAATGCTGTATGACTGGAACATTGGACCCGTTATTGTACCAAGTAAATTGTGTTAGTTAAGGGTTATGCATGATCCTGAAATAACTGTTTATGACTTAATACTTGTACCTGACACATGACATGCTACAAATGAATATTGAATCCATGCATAGCATCTTAACTACGTAATTTAAGGACTAAAGACATGGACATGTCTGAACTATTTACATGACATTTAGGGAACTCCCAACAACTGTTATAGAACTCGACACCTGACATAAACTAAAACTAGAACAACTGTAAACTTGACACATGACTCACATGGTTTTGGAAAAAATTATAATTGAGAAAGTGCGAGAGCGATTGAAGCCATGTTTTCGACCAGTATATGAAAGAATACTCTTTTCTTGTTTTCTTGTCGTAAGGATCACGAGTCCCTCTCTTGTTTCTTTGTTCTTGGACTCGGCCCGGGGTCGCATCCCGTGGTCCAAGGTGGACTTGAGGTTGCACATCGTGCTCTCTATTATAAGTCACACCACAACTGCTAAATTAACTATAGACCTCTTTACCCCTCGTTAGCCTGTACGTAGCTTAGTACTTCTTTATTTGTAGCCTTTCAGTTGCGTGTTTGTTACGTCCAGTATGATAGATTACCTGAATGTTTAGTATAGATTTAATATACTTTACTTAGTAGTGGTACTAATTTCTGTTGTCTCCGTTGGGTGACGAACATGTTTACGTGGAGGCATCATTGTACGCGGAGTCTGAGTTTCTAGTGGAGAACACGGAATTTTGAGCTTCATGACTTAGTAGGAGTGTATTATGCAGTTTTATTAATTATTTCTTTTTAGTCTTTTGTAGTCGAGAGATTGTAGTTTCTTTCTTTTTGCATTAGACATTGTACTCTCGTTGAAGGATGAATAAATGAGTATTTCCATTTTATAATATTTTCTGTTCTATCTCTATATTGTTTTTACTGGTACCTATAGGACCTGCCTATTACTTGAAATTGTAGTGGCACCCGAACATGTGGCGTTACATTGAAGAAATAGATGAGGTCATCTATAGAATTCCATTAAGATGTAAGACTTAACAAAAAAAGACAATATATAAATGTCATATGCTTCAAGCCACAGCTTGATTAGGGCTTCAATACAAAAAACTGAAAGAAGATAAATTTGGTTGGTGACTTTCACAAAACCTAACACCCTCACATGTGAACTGCACACCCCCAACCACCACCACAGCCACCGAAGAAATAAAAGAAAGAAAACCGAAAAAAGGGAAATAAATCTCCCCAAAACCATGCCCGCAAGATATGTATTAGACTGATACTTCGCTTAAAACACATTAAATTGATATGAGAAACCAATGAGCTAAATAAACCCAAGGAACAATCAAACAGTTAATGCAAACCCACGTTAACTTAGGGTGGACCTTGTTTCTTCACCAACCGCCTGACATAATTGGTAACAAATCAAAGCAAATCGAGCTACGGACCAAGTATATCAAATTAAGCAAATTGAGCAACAATGGACATCCCCATCATGAGTTAATAGAAAATGCCTAAAATCAAGACCAAATAATTTCACATATAATATATAAAATAAAATCTCTCAAAGTAATAGATCTAAGTGACAGGTCTGCTGGTGGACTGGTGTAACTCTGTGAGTAACTTCTTAATCTATGATGTAGCAAATCAATACGTTTGACCTTATAGTATGGTAGTGGCCATGCTTCTTATCTAAATGTAGCAGCTGGAATTTTCTGGGTGTTTTGCAACCTTTTGCTTTGGTTGTTAAACTAAATATTCTATTCAGATGGACATTATTTTTGCATAAGATAATCTCAAATTAGAAGAAGAACTTAACCTTGTGTTAAAGCGCTTGAGTGCGATGAAGGCGTTACAGATTCAAGGAGGCATGACAATATGGTTAGGAGGGTGAGAGTTACTAAGAAAAGATGACTTGTAGTTTGTGTTGTCTTGCATTCTCTTGGGTCAGAATGTATGAAATTTAACTGATGACTTTAATGGACACCCAAAGTTCATTGAAGTTCTATCCATTTTTGATTTCACATTATGTCCTCACTGTAACATATACTTCCTATTTTCTCATAGGCACACAGCTCACCGAAAGAAGATCCAGAGCTTTCCTATGATGAACGAAGGTTGATATTAGGGGAGAATGCGCCAAAGGAGCCGGTTTCATCCATTCCTTGGAGACTAATTCTATCAAAAGCTCCAGTTTGGGCTCTAATAATATCCCATTTCTGTCACAATTGGGGTACCTTCATTCTTTTGACATGGATGCCTACATATTATAACCAGGTATCATTTAATCCATGTTTATGTTTATACAGGAAATTTCATATGGAAAAAGGAAAAAGAATCTTGTTGATTATCTTATTCTGCATCGTAATGCAATTGATTTTTCAAATGACTGCATAGCCAGTAATTTAACATAAGGATAATTGCATAACAGTCCTGTCTACTTTTGTTGATATAGACTTGTTCGGGCATATTACTTTAAGGGTTATGTGGAATTATGCATGACCTAATAGGATGGAAATCATGCGTGATACTGTTTATTCAACATTTTACCTGCTCAGTTATCTGTAATATTCACATGGGAAAGTGAACTAGTAAAAAGGATCAAGTTTTTGGCACAGAAAATAACATCGGTTACTTGTAGTAGAAGCTGTAAGCAACATACAGTATACGGCTTTTGCTATATAATCTGCTTTGTAAGGCGATGTATGAGACACATCACGAACAGATTTTATGTCAGTCTGGTTTTCATTCCATGCACTGTCATGAAGCAGCTGATGTTTGCGTCAATCTCCTTTCACGTGCTTTTAAAGCAACATCTGTTTCTCTTTATTTCTATTTATAAGAAAGACTTAAAAAGTATTTTGTGGCACTACACTAATAGGTCGCCAGCACTACAGATAGAATATAATGAATTTCAATCATTATATTTCTATATATTATGTAAGATTTCTGCACAAAGTTCTTTTTTCAATAGGGTAATGTTGATTGCGGCAGGAAGTTAAATTTGAAGATTAGGCGCCATTGCTTAACGGTAGTTGTTCATGATTGCTATGTTTGTATCGATGCCTGATTATCATGTGATGAGATATCAGACAAATAAGTTATCTTTGTGTCTATCATGTTGTTGTTAACAGATTTAAGCTGGAATGGTTATTTCAGGTATTGAAGTTCAATCTTACTGAATCTGGGCTATTATGTGTGTTACCATGGTTAACCATGGCAGTGTTTGCAAACATAGGAGGTTGGATTGCAGATACACTTGTTGCAAAAGGGATTTCAATAACTACAGTTCGAAAGGTACACATTTGAACTACCAAATGAAAAAAAGTACATGCTATACATGCTATATCTCAAATTTCCAGTTTTGAGCCAAAAGTGCTGGAATATAGAAACTTGGTTTATGTGCTGATTGTAAGAATAATTCATAGAAATCTTCCTTTAACATTCAGAGTAGGGTTATGGAGGCACTTCTTTCTTCTAGGATTCTATCACCAAAAGGCTTAATTATATTTGTGGAGAGCTCCCTAAACCTAATGCAAAGTTTTGCCTGCATTTGCCCTTGGATTCTAAATATAAAAAAATATACATATCAAAACTGCTGATTGCATGGTCTGTTTATTTTTTTTGAAACTGATAATTTAGATTGTGCAACCGACCTAAGTCAAGTCTGTAGGTCTTCTTTTTTCTTGTGCAAGCACTAGAACCGCCCTTTTGTTTCGTCTCCTGGGTCTCACATTTGTCATATGGGCATTAATTAGCAGAGGTCATCAGCACAATTGACCCAACTGCCATCTGCTTCTCATTTTTCAGAACGAGCAAATATCTTGATCCTTTTGTTTTGTATGAACTTCATAATGTATGTGATTGCTAGAATTTCTACTTGCGGGTTGTTTAGGAAGCCCATCCTGCTCTGTTTTATCCTCATTTTGTGTTGTACCACAGGCTTCTGTGATCGAGGCCCTTGTGCTAATGCAAGGGACTGCTCCATCTAAAGGAAAGGAAGTATGCTTTTAGGTGTTGTATTGATATCCAGTTGGTCAAAGCAGTTTGTTTTTTTGGAGTTCATGATGTGATCTGGATCCAAGCAAAACCATGTTGTGACTGAGCTTCATTTCCGGATTTTGGGGCCTGGTTTTGTAACAATGTAAACGATGATGACTATCGATCAAGCCAAAGCAATTTTTTGCTTCTTTAGCCAAGTTCTACGAGACATTTCATATAAAATCCATTTGCCTTTTTAGCATAAGTCAAGTATTTTAAACCTCCTATCGTTGTCTAGGAAACAACCAATAATAGACGGGTCTGACAAAATTATCTTTTTAGTATGGTATTGATATGCAGATGGATACGATCCAGATGAGAAATTGAAGAGAAATTTAGGATTTTGTAGGGGATTTTGGGAAAAGATATGATTTTTATTAGATCTCAAAGGGAAATAACAAGATGGTGGACCTCTTTCGAGAGGAGGCCGCTCTCCTATCTTTTAATTTGAAAGAAAAATCTAACTCTTTACAAACTAGGGTTCTATCAACCTCGTAGTGATTCTTCTTCACAAAATTCAGCATCCTCCTCTAGCACTAGCCACCATCTAATTATAATGGCTGTTTCCCCCCAAAATTACAGAAATTATGAAAATAAATATGATGCCTAAAATTACAAGTTTGATAGTGTCAGAATATTACGAAAATGCCACTGATAGTTGCGATCACACCATTAATTTCTCCCCCCAAAACCACCTTGTTTTCAAGTTGGTGTCAAGAAATCCATGAAGCACACTACTTCAAATGAGTGTGCTCTTCCCTCATGGTTCATCTTCCCTGCTGCTATACCTTCATCATCTTCGACCATCAAGACCCTGGAGAGCGCGGTCCTGGTAATGATGTCCTGGCATCAACTTTTTGTCACATCGAAAGCATATTTTCTCTTTGCGTTTGTTCTAGATCTCGACCTCGGTGAGACGTTTGAACCGTCTGTCAGTTCGAGGCTCGTTGTTCCTCTCGTGGCTCATCTGAACCATATAGTCTGGGATTTCTGTATCTCCGTGGTAGCATTAGTGCGGAATGTGACCCCGCTCATCGCTCCTTTGACCAGTCACTGCTTTATGAGCCGATCCTCTATCATCTGGACCAGCTCTATTGTGTACATCGGCCATCTCGATCAATGTATGCACGGATGTTTGTTTGGAGCCTTTTCATGAAGCTCCCCTTTAGCGACTTAGATAATCCCCGCATTCGGCCTAATATCATCTCAAACTTCTTTATGTATTATCTGACTGTTCCATCTTGCCTGAGGGCAAAGAGTTGCCCATGTAGATTTACTACATGAGTGTTGCAAAATTTGAGAAGCATGCAGTCCTTGAATTCCTTTCATGAACACACATGCCGCCTCTGCTCTCTCCACCAGTGCCAGGATAAAGCTTCGCCCTTCAGACAAATTCTCATCGCCTTCAATTTCTCCTCTTTCGTCGGGAGGGTCACCGCAAAATACCTCTTCGCTTGATAAATCCATCCATACGGGTCCTTACCTTCAAAGATCGGCATCTTCAACTTTTGGACTCTACTTTCAATGCTAAATCCACCTATTCTGCTCTTCCTCTATGTCAGTCATGGTGTAATTACTGGTAGGTGTACTGCGGTGCCACCCATTCTCTAAACTGGACGTTATCTATTCTGATATCATCTCTCCAGTGGTCATCATCCCAATCCGAGTCTCCATACTCATAGTCTGGAGCATCATCGTAGTAAATCACTGAGCTTTTCGTAGTCCGGAAAATGTCATCAGGGCCTTTCTCTTGCAATCTAGGGACCGTGGGGTCCCCGGAGATCTTCCAGATCCTCGTCGGTATCTCGGCATGCTCGCTGGTGATGGGCCGCCTCTTGGCGGGCTGCTCGAGGATCATATGGCCCATGGCGGCGCTGCTGGTGGTGACCTAAGCCCTGGCGTGCCGCCTGGGGGCTGTGAGGTCCCCGACGGACCGCCCAGCGACATTCGGCCACTAGGCGGCCTGCCTGTAAGCCTTCGGCACCCCAGCGTCTCTCCCAAGGGCCTTTGGCCCCTGGCATTTCACCCTCGGGCTGTCGGCCCTCAGGCGTGCCGTCCCAGGGTCGTAGTGCTCTCAACGAGGGTTGGGGGGTCGCCGCCCTACGTGGGTTCTTTCGCCTCCTCATCAGACTCCAAATCTGCATCGAATAGAAGTCCTTCGACAATTCTTCAATGTTCTCCTTCTCTTATGCCAAAAGTCTTGCCTTTCGTCCTATAACTGAGTTGATGTCCCCGCCCTTGTCCAGATCTGACTTCTTCGTCCCTTGCATCTCTGTGATTCGTTGCGAGAGTTGTGTTACTTGCACGAGGGATTTCAACAATGCGATCGTCCTTGTCTTCGACGCCTTCACCATAGATTCGATCGATGCCGACCTTTCCTCTATCGATTGATATGCTTTCTTCAATCCCTCCAATTCGGCTTCGAGTTTCTCCTCCAAAGCTTTGACCTTTCTCTTCAACGCCATCAAGATCTTGCGCTGATACCAATTTGATACGATCCAGATGAGAAATAGAAGAGAAATTTAGGGTTTTGTAGTGGATTTTGGGAAAATATATGATTTTTTATTAGACCTCAAAGGAAAATAACAAGATAAAGGATCTCTTTTGAAAGAAGACCGCTCTCCTAGCTTTTAATTCGAGAGAAAATCCTAACTCTCCACAAACTAGGGTTCTATCAACCTTCTAGTGATTCTTCTTCACAAAATTTAGCATCCTCCCCCCTAACACTAGCAACCATCTAATTATAATGGATGGTTTTCTCCAGAACTATAGAAATTACAAAAATGCGCCTGACACCTATAATTACAAGTTTGCCACTACGCCAGCATATTTCGAAAATGCCATTGGTACTTGCAATCGCATCATCGATGCTGATGCTTTAAAAACCATATTTGGCCAGCTATAATAATCCGGGAAGATTGCGCTGATGAGTATTTTGAGTTTGCATTTAATTAATCCAAGTTAAATAAAATGCATATATTAATGAACATATGTTGCATAAATCATGCACACTAACGAATGTCTGAACCAGGAATGTGGATGTATGTGTATTGTGAACGACATTAGTGTTGTAGGTTTTGATGGTAGTACACCGATAATTTGTACAAATGTCAATTGTAGGACTATAATGAGCACAATTCAATCTTCGTTTTGTAATTGCAGATTATGCAATCAATTGGCTTCCTTGGACCTGCTTTCTTTCTGACGCAGCTGAGCCATGTTCGAACGCCTTCCTTAGCTGTACTTTGCATGGCATGCAGTCAGGTTTGTTTATTTCACAGATAGCTATCCATTATTTTCTATTCGAAAATGTTAATTTTTTCTTATTTTCATGTTCAGTGTTTGCATATATTGACACCAAAACTGTATTTTGTTTCACTTGCCAAAATGATAACATTAACAGACTCTCTCTTTAAGAACCTCCAATTTTTTCTTACTCCAATTCTTTTTAATTGTTGAGAGAGTTTTTTTTACATCACTTATTAACTACCCATGTTATTATCTAGGGGCGATAGCTTTTTCAATCTATATGGATGGAAAATTAAACAAACTTTGCTTCCCTGACAATACCATATTTCCCTCATAACATTTGCGAACTCTGTTCCTTAATTTTACATGCATTGATTTTTTTAAACAAATTTTGTGAATCAAATGTTTAATCTGAAAATTTAAGGATATTCCTGCCCTCTTTTGTCTGCAGGGAAGTGATGCCTTTTCGCAGTCTGGTCTCTATTCCAATCACCAAGATATTGGGCCACGCTATGCAGTAAGTTTATCTAGACAAAGTCCCCAGCAAATGTATAGTTGACTTTTGGTATGTATAATGCACGTCACATACAACACATCAACTGTTTGATATTGGGCTTTGCAATTGCATATGAGAATAAAAAGCATAAATTTGAACCTTACACTGTGGAAAACCATTCTTTTATCAAGGTTTGGATACCAATATGTTTTGCCCGTGTCGTATCGGAGTTTAAGAATGCCAATACATTCCAACCTGAACTGGCCGATGCCACCGATACTAACAACAATTAATATAAGAGAAGATTCATGGTTTGGATCATCAAATTTTAGGACTATTTTGTTTCATATACTGTTCAAAAAATATTTTACTTCAACTGGCCGATGCCACCGATACTAACTAATAACAAAATATTTCACATACATTCCAACCTGAACTGGCCGATGCCACCGATACTAACTAATAACAATTAATATAAAAGACGATTTTGGTTTGGATCATCAAAATTTGGGACTATTTTGTGTCATATACTGGTCAAATAATATTTTAGTTGTTCAAATCAAGGTTCAAAATATTTGCTGATATAGGCATACATCAGTAATTTTAGAGCAATTTAGATTAGATTTGTAGGAAGGATATAAACAAAACACTTCTTATTTGTATCAGCCTACTGGATGAAACTCTTCAAGTTAAGGATAATGTATATCAGATATCTAGCGAAGAAAATTATTTCAATGGCCCTAAAAATCCACTTCATTTTTCTTTATGATTGGAACCATGGTTTGAGGTATCGCCCGATACCTCTTGGTATCGGGCGTATCGGACCGGTACCGCCCAGTACCGGTCCGAAACTGCAACGGAAAATCGGTATCGGCCGAAACCCTAGGGTTTCGGCCGGTTTCGTCGAGTATCGGGCGAAACTGGCCGAAACCCTAGGGTTTCGGCCAGCAAATGTGAAAAAAAAATGGGATCAAAATCGAAAATAAGAGGAGGAAGAAGAAGAAAATAGGAAGAAACTGAAAAAAAAGGAAAATCGCAACTTACCTCGCCGCCGCCTGCCGCCGTGCCTCGCCGCCGCCTGCCGCCGCGCCTCGCCGCCGCCTGCCGCCGCGCCTCGCCGCCGCCTGCCGCCGCGCCTCGCCGCCGCCTGCCGCCTGCTGTTGCACCAACTGCTGCCGCGCCGCTGCTGTGCCGCTCCTGCCGAGAGAGAGAGAGAGAGAGCCGCGAGAGAGAGAGACAGAGAGAGAGCTGCGAGAGAGAGAGAGAGACAGAGAGAGAGCTGCGAGAGAGAGACAGAGAATGACGTGAGAGAGAGGGAATAGGGAAATTTTGAATGGTAAACTTGTAAATAAGTTATATGTGTACTGTGTAGATGTGTAAAGTAAGATATTTTATGGCAAACTTGTAAATAAGTGATATGTGCACAAAGCAAAATGGTAGGTGCGCAAAGCAACTCTAAGGCAAACTTGCAAATAAGTGGTACGTGCGCAAAGTAAAACGGTGGGTGTGCAAGGTAAAATTCTAGCTACTTTATTTTTTTACGTATCTAATAGATTTTATGTATTTAAAACTACCGATACTGACCAACCGAAACCCACGTCCGATACTGCCGAAACGGACGATACCGATACCGAAACTTAAATTATGGGCGGAGCGATACCCTCTCCGAAACCGATACCTAAAACCTTGATTGGAACCATTCAAATAGATAGTTTTGGTTGATTATTTAGTAGTTACAAAGTTATGGAACATATTGTATCAAAATATTTCAACTATAGCATTATGCTAATGCATTGAATTATGAAATAAAACAAGTTATAGCTGAACCGACTGATTTAGATAATTTATGGATATAATAGTTGATGAAATTAGTTAAGAAAGATGTGAAGATAATATCCTCGTTGATAGAGATGATCTATAGACAATGAAGCACATATTAAAGATGAATATTTACGGTAAATAATAGTCATTGTAATGAAAGTCATGTTAAGCTAAAGCAACATGTCCATAAAGTCCGATACTTCCTACACTTATCGCTTGATGCTTTTGATATAACTGATATCGATACTAGAAACTGTTGGCATCGAGGATATTTCAAACCTTGCATTTTTGTTTAATTTTTATTTTCTAGAAAAGTGAGTTGTACAACATGAGCATCAATAGAACCACAGACCTTTTATACAATTTAGGAGTAGACATGGTTCCTAATTGATTTGCACAATCTCAGATGTGTAGCATGATACTATTACGGGTGGAGTTTCTGTAGACTAGATGGATAACTGAAAATAGTAATCTTCATCTATGTAACTGAAACAGTCCCATGTTGACCCCAAAGGATCAATGCTATTTGAGTCACATGACTAAACTGGTACTATAGTGGAATTATTCATAGCACAAAGCAAGCCATAGTCGTACGAGGCAGAAGAGTAGAACGTCTGACACGTTGACTTATGCCCATGGGTAACACCATATTAGAAGGGGAGAATTACAATACAGAATGATATTGATACGATTAAGGTTAATCGTAACAACAAGTTCAGATTTTTAGTGGAAAGTAGGAAAAGAAATTTAAAGTGGACAATGGAATTGATAGTAGAAATGAGATAAATGATCTTACGATAGATGATCCCTTCTGGAGTTGATATCTCCCTAGCTTGAATTAATGGATCAAGCCTAATTCCCCAAATCCCTAACAAGAAAATACTCTCAGATGATCGTTCTTCGATAAAAATAAACTAGGGCCGGCTCGTAGGCTTTTAACCACTTCTAATCATGAATATAAGTAAAGACTAATTAGCCCTCTAATGGCTAAACACACAACTCGACTAATGAGAAAACCCTCTAATTGCTAAACACACAACTCGCTAATGAGCAAAAGGGATAAGTCACCCCCTTGGGTGCACGCCGCTCCGCCTGGTGTAGACCAGGATCACATCATTACTCCTCCCCAAAAAATGAACCTTGTCCTCAAGATTGCAGTCTGATGATGGCGTCCATCTTCTCTAAATCTAAGTGTGGGCGCGGCTCCGTCTCGTCCCCACCTCCGTCAAGCATCACCACAAGATCCTCCTCTGCTGCCACCTCCAGCTGCATGGCCCTCCCTGCGCAACGGTGCCCTGGCGTGAACCTCTCATCACACTTGAAGCAAAGGCCCTTGGCTCTCCGCTCCCTCATCTCGGCCTCTGTCATGCGGCGAGTTTGCCCTCCCGGTCGTGTCTCCGTCGCATCCCCCTTGCCGTCGCTGGTGCCCCCACAGTGGTCTGGGTTGTCTCAGTGGATGCTGGACTGCGGTATGTCGACCCGCCCCCACCCCCTATATTTTCTCTCTTCAACCAACCTATCCTCCACTCTCCTGCCTACCCGCATCATGACAGTCAATCCCTGAGGGTCCTGTACTCCCAGCTCAGCTCTCACCGCCGGTTTCAGCCCCTTCAGGAAGTTCCCATCCATCGATTCCTTAGATACACCATCCACTCGGCTCGAGAGTGTCTCAAACTTCGCAATATAGTCCCGTACGGACCCATCCTGCCTCAAGTTGTATAACTGCTCAAACAGCCCTCCCCATGGGTCTCCTGAAACCTCTCCATGAGGCACTCTGTCAGCTCCCTCCACGTCTGTATCGGCCTCTGCTTCTGTGTCCACCTGTACCACCACATAGCCTCACCCTCGAAGCTCAACGCTACTGCCCCCAGTCTCTCCACCTCAGTGAAGCCCATGACATCAAAATACCTCTCTATCTTGTAAATCCACCCATTGGGATCCTTCCCATCGAACAGTGGTGCCTTCAATTTTCTCATCCTCGTCTTTGGGTTGGTGTCACCTCGTGGTGGCCCTTCCCTGTTGAGTGCCTGACGCCTCTGGTAAGGATGCTCATCCGCTCTCCACTGCCCTTCATCTCCCCTGATCATCTCATTGGCGAGTGCACCTACATCGTCCCACTCGTCAACCTGCTCTCGTCGGAGTCCTCCACGCTGCCACCCTTCTTCGACGCCCCCGAAAGGAGGGGGAAATCCTCCTGCGGGCCCCAGATGGACCCGCCTGTCCTCGCCGCCCCCCACGGGGTTTGCCCGCCTCCTGTGGGCCCCAAATGGGCCGGCCACCCTCCACCGTCCCCACGGGGGCGATCACCATTTGCGGGCCCCAGGTGGGCCCGCCTGCCATTTTCGCCCCCCGCCGGGGCGGAAAACCACCCGCTCCCCCAGGTTGGGGGTGCCACCTGCTGCCGCCCCCCATGGGGGCGGAAATGCCCCAGCGGGCCCCAGATGGGGTCGCTGCTGTTCGCCGCCCCCAAAAGGGGGCGGTTGCCCTCCGGCGGCCCCAGTACGGGGCCGCCCACCTTCGTCGCCCCCAGTTGGGGGCGGCTGACCACCGGCGGGCCCTTGGTGGGGCCGCCCGTCCTCTCTCTGTCCCGTGTCGTCCCCCCCGAAGGGAAGCTCCTCCTTCAAACCCTAGGGCTAGGGTTTGCCTTCCGCCGTCGCCGTTTTTCGGGTTTGTTTGCGAGATCAGATCTGAAGATCCCGACGATTTTGGATCCGGATCTCGCTGAAAAAACTGCTGCTGTTGAAGCATCTTCGCAACCTCGGTAAATCCATCCTTCATCTCGCGTGAATGTCGTTCCGAGATCCGATTCATTTTTTCATCCATGATTGCGATCAGATCTGCGTTGATCTTGTCCTTCATATCCGTCATCTCCTTCCGCAACCCCGAGATCTCCGCATCAAGTCGCTCCTCCAGAGTTTTCGTCGCAGTCGCTCGTGTGTTCGTCATAGAATCAATTGCTCTGATACCAAATTGATACGACTAGGGTTAATCGTAACAACAAGTTCAGATTTTTAGTGGAAAGAAGGAAAAGAAATTTAAAATGGACGATGTAATTGATAATAGAAATGAGATAAATGATCTTAAGATAGACGATCCCTTCTGGAGTGGATCTCTCCCTAGCTTGAATTAATGGATCAAAGCCTAATCCCCCAAATCCCTAACAAGAAAATATTCTCAGATGATCGTTCTTCGATAAAAATAAACTAGGGCCGGCTCGTAGGCTTTTAACCATTCCTAATCATGAAAATAAGTAAGGACTAATTAGCCCTCTAATGGCTAAACACACAACTCGACTAATGAGAAAACCCTCTAATTGCTAAACACACAACTCGCTAATGAGCAAAAGGGATAAGTCACCCCCTTAGGTGCGCGCCGCTCCGCCTGGTGTAGACCCGGATCACATCAGATATCCCACTATAGTTAGAATCCTTATACGCACAACTAGATTTTCGAAGGAAAGTTCGTGTATTATTTGAAGAACAATTGACCCTTGTTCAACTGCCCTTAATTTCTATAGGTGATTTGATTAGGATTCCTAATCGTTTCCATATTTATTTTGATTTAGGGTTGGGAATATTACTCGATTACATAGTACTGATTCGGTTCCATTTTGGTCCCGAACCACCATGAACCCTGATTAATTATGTCTACGGTATGAGTTTAATTTTTAACCTCGTAAATTTTGGGTCGGATATGGATGGAACAACTGAACCCAAACACGAACCCAACTAGATCTTAGATTGAATAAATAATGGATAGTGTATGGATTTAAAAAACACGATCCTAACCCCGATAAGTTATGTATAGGGTGTGGGTAAAATTTTTAACCTCGTAGAATTTTTGGGTCGGATATAGATTGAACAACCGAATCCAAACCTGAGCTGATCTTAAATTTGAATATATAATGGGTGGCGTATGGATTTAAAGAAACCGATTGGTGTATGGATTTAAAGAAACCGATCCTGACCCCAATTAGATTCAACTTAAAAGTTAACCCGAATCTAATATATATTCAATATTGTTTTAAATATCGACAAATACGGCCGATTTATCGGTCGATATACCCAACCGATCCGATATGGCCAGTTAATTAAAAAAACCCCGATATCGACCTATATCGGCCGAAATTTCCGATACATCAGACGATATCAGAGCGATATCGGCCGATAAAGATCGGTATTGTGCAAGCGGGCGACATGCAAATTTTTTAAACGGGTTTGGATCGAATCGATCCAAACCCGTTTAATTAATAATCGGCTAATAGCATCGTTCTCTCTATGCACACAGCGAGAACTTTCAACTCTCTCTCTCTTGCGTCGATCTCTCGTCGATCTATAAACCATCCATGGTTTTGTTGGCTTCGATCTCTTGAATCTTCACCGTTCGATCTAATTTTGAGGTAAAATCAACGGAAAAGGTAATGATTTATTGTTTCAATTAGGGTTTTTTTAACTAAATTTGCGATTTTTACTAATTTTAACTGATTTTAGGGGGTTTTGGATTTTTTTCTTCGATGGTGTTCTTATTTCTTCTTCTTCTTCTTCTTGAATACTCATCTTTCTTTCTCCTCCTCATCATCATGATCATCTTTTTATTTTTCTTCTTCTTTCCTTTAATAAATTCGGCTTAGTCCTCTTCTTCTCTGTTCATGTGCTCATGTGTTCCTGTGCTTTGTTACTATCAACTTGTGTGCTCTCTGTGTGCCGGTTTATGTGCTCTAGTTCTCTGTCGACCGGTCATGTACTATGGCCTCTATGGCTATCACGCACTCTGCAATCCTATGCTTTGTCACTTAAATTTCACTAAGTTATAGCACTAGAGCACAGTAAACGTGTTGAATAATATTATTTCGATGAAGACATTATTCTGAGAAATCTATGGGATGTACATAGATGATTGTAAAATTAAATTGATTCTAATTAATCTTTGTAGTCAATTATTAGGCCATGCTTGGTAGCCTATTGCATATTATCCGAAGAACGAAGATGTAACACTTGGATTGTTTGGTGGTTCATGTTGTGTGCATGCACCTGTATACTTGGATACCTTGGCTTAAATTTCATATTGGATAATGGATACTGTCCCTTACATGTTACTAGCATGTGGCTACTGCATAAGCCCGCTTCTTGACTATATAGATTGATAAGATGATATTGGCTTTGGGCTTCAAATAGAGACGTCGTCTCAGACTCTCATGAGTCCTGAATATACGATATGCACATGTAAATCCCATACTCATAATGATATGTTTTAATTTTTATGATATGTTTTAATTTTAAATTTTTTACGATTTTTGTTTCTTAAATTTTAATGTTAAAATTTTCTTATGTTTGTTCTCATTGATAATAGAATTTGAAAGTGTCTTTTGAAGTATCTAGCAAGGCGTCATCCGTCGCAGGAACAAATTTCTGGGAGTATGTGGAGAAGTTGGGGACCAATAAAGTGAAACACAAATTTTGTGAGCATGTGATGGGTGACGGTTAGCCATTCCAAGAATCACCTTGTAGGAAGGAGAGAAAATGTAGCTCCATACACAAAAGTTCCCGAGAAGGTTAGGCTGAAGGTTATTGCTGCATTAGATGTCATAATGTCATCGAAAGAGGCGAAGGAATTAAAGATTGAAGCACTAAGGGATGATGTGGTTATTGGAGATGAGGATGTAAACGTGGCATCATCCCATGAAGCAAGTCAAGGTCCTGTAAGGTTCAGATGATCGATGGACATGCATGTGCAGTCGCATGTTCAAGAATCTAGGAGGATATAGCATCTGAAGAGGTAGAAGGGAAAGGGGGTGTAATCCACCTTTAATGAGCATGGTAAGAAGAAGGAAAGAGAAGATGCGTACGAGTGGATCGCATGACGTATATTTGAGGCAGTATTCCCATTTTTATTGGTGGATCACCTATCTTTTGGGCAGATGCTGCATGTTGTGGGCAAATATGGCCCTAATTTGAAATGTCCAACTTCCTATGAGATAGCTGAGAAGTATCTTCCTAAGGAAGTTGCTTCTAAGAAGAAGTTGGAGTCTTTTCTAAACATATATAGATTACATGTATGTAGTCTGTTGACAAATTGTTGGACTGACAGGAGGGGAATGAGCATAATGAATATTGTCATTCATGCTTATGCTAGAACGATGTTTTATGATTCTGAAAACACATCTACTAATATGAATGATGACAAGTATATATATATATATGATCTGCTGAATGCAACAATTAAGAAGCTGGTGGAATAATTTGTCGTGCAAGTAGTGACTTGCACCGACAACGCATCGAACAATATGGCTGTAGTGAAGTTATTATCTTTGAGGCGTCCCTATATTTTCTAGACTTCCTGCACACACCCTGAACATCTTATTACAGGATATTGGAAAGCTGAATCATATCCGCAATGCCGTTTTAGATGTGAGGGTCGTCACCATCTACATGTATGCCCACACCATCGTGCTTGATATGATGATGGCAAAGATTGGAGACGATCTTGTTAGGCCCAGTGTTGCCCGCTTTGCTACAGCATTTTTGTCATTGCAAAGATGGCAGGAGAAGAAATCTAGTTTGAAGGCTTTTGTTAACTCCACTGAATGGGATGAGATGAAGTTCTCTAGGTTTGCGCCAAGGTTTGAGGTTTTGACCGACATCTAAGGGTATCAGCCGTATTGTTTCTGTATCGATGGGTAACGAGACCGAAACTAGGGGTCAATTTCGGTATCGGCCGATACTAAACAGTATCGGTCAGTTTCGACCGATACTGACCGATACCATTCAGTATCGGTCGAAGATGGAGAAAGGAGAATGTGTAATTAAATAAAAATTCTCAAAAATCCCAAAAAATGAGATATTGACACGATATTCACACCCTACATTTGTCTAAACGTATTACACATTATTTATAAGTTTGCCATATTGTAACTAACGAGAGCATGTTTTTAGCTAAATGGTTGACGTGAAGAGCATATTTTTAACTAATATTGTTCATAATTATGTTATAAGTTACAAATTATCTTTATTAGTTTGCTATTATCTTATTAGTAACAAATTTTAACTAATATTGTTAGTTGCATGTAACTTACAATTTTTGAAACTACCGATACAGACGAACCGTAACTTACTTCCGAATCCGTCGAAACGGGCGATACCGATACCAAAACCTAAATTTTCGGGAGAGCGAGACCGAGACCGAGACCGAGACCGAAAACCTTGGTTTGCTCAAGCAAAAAGGGTATATCTCTAATATCTTGATAAGTCTAATTTTATTTTGTTATTTGGTTTACATATTTAAGAGTTAAATAACTAATTGATATTTTGATTAAATTTGTCTTTTATAGGTATATACCATTGTCAATAGCTGTTCATTTTGGAAGAACACGACACTTGGTTTGAAATTTTTTGAGCATATCGTCAACGTTTTTCAAAGGACAGATAGCGACACTCCATCAAAGGGGTGTTTGTATGGAGATGTGGATATGTGCAAGAAAGAGATCAAGATTAATTTGAAGTATGATGAGAAAATAGTTTGGTCGATCTCCATGCTTATTGATAAAAGATAAAGCGACAAGCTGAAGACGCATTTGCACATGACGGGTCATTTGTTGAACACTTATTTTTATTATCGGAGAAGTGATGCTATTGATGGAGATGTTGCCGTTGTTGATGAATTCACTAAGTGCATGTATAGGTTGTATTACCATGATACTGACATGCAACACAAAATTAGCTCCTAGCTGCCTCTATATTAATATTCAATCGGATCTTTTGGTATGGAGGTAGCTCAAAGGCAACCAAAAATCCTGCACTTGATACAAGTATAACCAAGAGACTAATATTAATTTCCTATTCCTATTATAGCAGTTTCCAATATTTTAAAGTTTAAACTAATAGGAATTTTAATATGGTTTTTTATTTTCAATTAATTGGTAGCATTTGCATAATGGCTCGGCCCCTAAGTTGAAGATGCCCATGATAATTTTGGGTTGACCAGGAATTGGTGTTTTTGATATGGTAAAACTTTTAATAAATTTTCATTTATATCATTAATGGATAATCCTTTGTCAAATTCATTGCCCATCTGAGATTTGAGAGCAGAAACACTGATATCCTAGCTGCTCGTTCTATTACTGAGGGCGAGGTGACCAAATGGATGTCTCAAACAACAGCAACAGATGCTTCTGTACCTTCAGACGAGGAGGATGAAGAAGAAGTCTTCCCTGAAGAAAGGCGGACATGGAGGCAAATTGAAGAAGCGATGTGGGCTGATCCAACGACACTGGCTAGTAAAAGATTAAAGACTATAAAGAAAGGCAAATCCATCACATCATCTTCAGGAAAGAGGAAGGGGAAGGGAAAGAGGCAAATGCTTTAGGATGAGGAAGCTTTAGATTCTGATTTATAGTCCTCAGATTCATCATCTTCAGATAGTTCTGATTCTGATGCAGAATCAGCTGCATATGCTTAAACATTCGTGCCAGAGACGCGTGTCGAATGATTTTGTTACATAATGTGGGGGTAAGTCACTCTTTCTGAAAATCTTTTAATTCATTTTCTATTCATGTGGTATTTTAAGCTTTAATATTTCGTTAATTTGTAGAGTTGTAGTATTAGTGTATTACATACTCGTATGTTAGTGTTAGCGATTATCTACTAGACTTATCACAACTTTATGTGATACTATTGATGATATTTTGGTAATGTAAACAATCCTGGATATTTATGTTATTATAATTGTATATTTATCCTACCCAATATGAACAATCCGATATTTGCGTGTATCCCCGATTTATCCCTCGATATCCGATATCCAATACCGATATGGCGAATTCGATACGATGCCGATATCAGATATTTAAAACCTTGATAGTCAAGCAGTGTTAATAATGTTAAATATATTGTGTAGATATACTAAATCAAATCTTATAACAAACTCTTTCTATTACAGATTTGACAAATCTTAATATATGTTTTTCAAACTAAGCTCTTAGAAATATTTACAATACTTATGTCATATACTTATAATACTTGTAAGTATTTATATATTTATATATTTATGTTACTTAATATACTACATGCATATTATGACCTAAATTAGTGGCCTCTATTTATTTTTAAGTAGTTAAAATATGTACCCTAGAATCATGTGCATGAAGCTGTTTAAAATTATTAAAAGAAAACCAAAACCAACTTGAACCCAATGAGAATTGGGCAGGGTACAATTTGATTTTTGATATATCGGAACCCCTAACTTGATTAAGTAGAACCCGACCTAGAGTAAGACATGATCCTGACCTGATACATCGTGGGTAGGATTTACATCAAAATTTGGACCTGATGCCATTACAGGTCCGGCTATGGATATAGAAAATCCAAAACTGTACCAACCTGATACTGGCCTTACTTTTGATTTCTTAGTTTCTTATAATAACTTGGATGCATGCTAAATTATTTTTTGATCTTCATGTCTATGAGTTTCATCTTTATCCTTGTTTGACTCAAATGGAAGTTCTAATTCAATTAGAAAACCACTAGGACACATAAAATATTTAACCACATTTGTCGTGTTCTTCTGCAACCCATGTTTATTTATAATCTGATATCTGAAAAGGTTCAAGAACATGCTTTCATACGGTTCTTAAAACACTGGATATGATTGTAGGAATGCGTTTTGAATGCGTGAATCTATTTGGGACTTCAAAATTCTCATGCAGATTCACATGTTTGATGTAAGCTGAATTCTATATTTATGGAATATTGAATTCATGTTGGCATCATATGTAAGTGTAGTGCCTTAAGTTCGAGTTTTGAGTCTCTGAGGTGTTCACGAGATGGTCTTCGGTTGAAGTGGTGAAGCAAGGAGGACAACACTTCTCTTCACGAGAGTTGGAATTCTAATGAGAGTTGGAGTTGAGTTGAAATTCTATTCGGAAGTTTGAGTTGGAATTCTAATAATGAGTTCTAATAGGATTAGGATTTTTGTGACCTGGAAATTAAGAAACCAAAATTTATATAAAGAGGCCGTCATTGTATCAAAGATAGCATGAAAAGGAAAAGAAAGAGTGAGAGATGGATTGTGTTTTGATGTGTGATTATTTTGTATGTTTTTAGTAGGGTTTACTCGTTATATCATATAAATTCCTACATTTATGCCACTTTATCGTATTATAGTTCAGTTTTAATCTTTGGGTGTTCGTGTGCGTTTCAGGTTGAATTCAAGCTAAAAGTAGCTAAATGGAGTCAAAGGAGCGAAAGGAAGAAACGAGGCGAAAAGGTGGAATCAAAAGGAGCTGAAGAAAAGCAGTTCCACGCGACCGCGTGGGATCCCCATGCGACCACGTGGAAGGGAGCAGAGAAGAGGCCAAAGCAAGCTGATTGGAGGATTCGACGTGACCACGTAGGACACCCCACGCAACCGCGTCGGAAGGAGCAATATGGAAAAAAAGAAGCTGGAAAACGTGGATCAACGTGACCGCGTAAAGCAAACGATGCGTCGTTTAAAGGGGATCAACTCTCTGGAATTTCGCAGACAATATCGACGCGACCGTATCGATATCCATGCAACCGCGTCGAATCCACAGTTTGAAGGACATTGAAGTGCGTAACTTCCTCAGATCGATGCGACCGCGTCGACTCCATGGTCTGAAGGCCATTGAAGTGCGTAACTTCCTCAGATCGACGTGACCGCATTGAGCCCCATCTCCTGAGGATTTTTAGAGCACTCTTGTGCCCAGATCGATGCGACCGCGTCGATTCTCGGAATCGACGCGGTCTTGTCGCGAGAATCGACGCGGTCTTGTCGAGTCGTGTCTGCTGCTAACTCGCTAGGGTTTCTGGGTTATAAATAGATTGGAGCGCCGTTTGATGGGGGGATCGACCATTGGAGGCGGGTTTCTTCTCGTTTCCATTTATTTTCTTAGTTTTAGGAATATGAGTAGGTTAGATTAGGTTTTTGTTCAGTTTCTCCCGCAGATGCATATGTAACCTTGAATATTTTGTGTTGCAACTTCGTGGAGATAAGTATTTCTTTTTTAATTTCGTATTTTCAATTTTGGTATGTGTTCATTGATTCTTTGTGTTTCTCTGTGATTCTAGATATGTGTTGTGAGTAGATTTTAATCTAGGGCGTGATTAACATCTAATTGTGGATTTGTGCATGGATTGCTGAGCTGTTGGTTATTGATTCATTAGGGTAATGCTTATGAAGATTATTATCCATGTATATTGATATCTTAGATTGATCGCCAACGGGACTTGGGATATTCTAGGGTTTCAATCCCTATGTGTGATTCATACTAATTACGTCGTCGACGGGAGTTGGGGCGTAATGAGAGCCTTCCTAGCTTTGATCGAGTTTCTGTCCCTTAAAATGTCTAAACAGTGACGGTGAAATATTGTCCACTTAATGCATCCGTCGTACGGTTACGCACTACGGGAGTAGGTTTAGTCGTATTAGGGGTAGTCGTGTCATGACATCACGGAAGTGAGGGGCATGCGATAACATGATGGAATACTCTATCATGGCATCACGGAAGTGTGTGATATGTGATTTTCTCTCGTTCAGACAACCTCACCATAGGATGATTCTATAGCCACATAACGAGTTCATTCCCGTGCTCAATCCACATTAGAGTTCCACATTAGAGTGAAACCTAGCCCTAGAGCCTTTTTATTCTGTTGCATTCTCCCAATTCAACATATCTCTTTCACGTAGCTAATCACAACATCGTGTTAACTAGTACTCAATTACTCAATCTCCCTGCGGACGACCCGTTAGTGCTACGACGACAGCCATGCGCTTGCAGTTACAAATGTAAAACCCCTAACATGTTTCATGCTAGGTAGTAATTGAGCATGAATTGGCGCTTAGCCATATGAGGGATTGTTGCTATACTGTGGGAATTGAATGTTAAGAATTGATAGAAATGTCTCCTCTAAATCTCATCAATACAGTGCAACCTTTGTAAGGACAACAGCGCTACTAGTTAATTTTATGGTATGCTTGTTCATTTTTCCTTATACTACACACCCTAAATGATTCTGGATGCTGATCGAAAAAGGTCCATCTTACCTAACATTATAACAAGTAATATCAAAGCTAGTCTAAGGGAAATTCAACATCGGAAACTGTTTTGGGGCTACATAGAAAAGCAGTGGAGGCGCTGAGGAGATCAATGCCATAACAACGAGCTTGTAAGATATTCAAGTTTAGTGTTAGTGAGATGTCAATTCAAGTGAACCCGTTCGACGGGGAGAATGATTTCAGCATATGTTAGCTACTATGATGGGAGTTTTGGTTCAACAATGTTTGATCGAAGCGCGTACAAGGAGAATTCAGAGAAAGAAATAACAGATGAAGATTAGGAAGTGATGGAAGTGAAAGTCCTCTCTTTAATTAGATTGATCCCACCCTCGGAAGTCTACCATGTAGTGCTTATGACCTTTCAAATGATGTTATGGAAGAAATTCAAAAGCATTTATATGTTAAAACCTTTAATGAGCATGCTCTCCATAAAGATAGAGCTATATGAGTAGAAGATGGAGAGTGCAAAATTAATAAGCCATATGACCACATTAACAAGGTTATGCACTCAACTTCAAAGTTTAAAAGTGAAGATTGACAAGAAGGATAAGGCTTTGTTATTGCTCAAGTCTTTGTCACATCCGTTCAAGAATCTCAAGATTACGTTGTTCGAAGATAAGGTGACATTAATAATGGGTGAGGTAAAGATAATGATCTTATAGAGAAGTTTTGCAAGCTGGTAAAGGTTGATGAAGAAGGTGAATTGCTTGTAGTGAAGAGGGAGAGAAGCATTGGATGAGTTTGAGCATTATAATATGTCCAGAGAAAAACTAATGTCCTTGAAGGATTGTAATAAGACTGAAAGCTACTCTTATGAGAAAGAACCATGTTCTGTTCAATTATGCAAGGATGAGTGAAGACGCACCATTCTTAAGGACGACCCAAGTTAGCGGAGATACCTGATAGACCCTTGCGGGTCTAAACCTGCTGCACCATGGGCCCAGGCCCATGGCTAGCCGCCGTCCCCCTTTGGTATGCGCGAGCGCCTCTCTAGCCTAGGAAAACCTAGTTTCTTTTATAAATAGGGTTGTAGCCGCCTTTGTTAGGGTATGCTTAATGATTGAGATTTCTCTTGAGCGTCTTAGGGTAGATTTAGATTAAACGAGTGCGGACGTCCTCTTTGGCGTCTTGGGAGGAGAATACCCCTCTTTGGTATTCAATTATCGTGTTCTAGCTACTATATTCTCAATAAAAATCGTGCCTTTTGTTAGTTCCTAATAATTTGGTATCAGAGGACGTGACGATCCATAACGGCTTCAACAAGATCGCAAGACAAAATTGAGGCTTTGGAGGCGAAATTAACAAGCGAGATCGACAGGATCAAGAAATCGTTGGTGGCAAACGATGAATCCATGGCAAAGTTGATGGTTTCCATCAACCAATTGGCAGCGAATCAAGCGAAGCACGACGAACAATTCGCGCTATTGATGGGAACCCTAAATCAATTGGCGACGAACAACAAAGGGGATGTGAACCCTAAATCAGCGGGAAAGGCGCCACCTTTAGGCAAGGGGAAGGAGAAAGTTGAGAGCTTTGACCCGGAAAACGACTTTTTGGTGGAGGATTTGACCGAGGATGAGGAAGAGGAGCCGTGGAGGGTCGATTACCGAGAAGAGGTGAGGCGAAAGGCCGCGGAAGCCCAAGGATGGACCGGCGACCTCAATCAATCCCGCGGGAGGGCACGCGAAAAGGGTGGGGGACAGCGGCAACCCCCCGGGGCCCGTCGGCCCCCAGGATAGCCGCCGGGGAGGCGGCGGCCCCCCGGGCCTGCCCAGGGGCGGCGGACCCCCCAGGGGGGGGCGGCGAACCCCCTGGGTTCGCCCAGGGGCGGCGGACCCCCCAGGGGGGGCGGCGAACCCCCTGGGTTCGCCCAGGGGCGGCGAACCCCCCTGGGGTCCGGCGACCCCCCTGACCCGCGGGGGGCCGCTGGGGCCCCCAGGACCTACGGGCGGGGCCGGCGGCCTTGCCCCTGGCAGGCCGCGGCCCCCTCGACTCCTTCCAACAGGCGCGCGGCTTTGCGGTGGTTTTGGGCGGCGATTTTCAGCAGAGGGAGCCGCGGCGAGGGGCTCCGACGCGTGTCTTCGAGGAGGATTTGGGACCCGGAGGATTTCAGGAGCACGGGGACTACGACGAAGGGATCGGGACCCCCCGACCCTCGATTTGGCGACGGAAGGTGGCAGCCGCCGCCCCACCACCCGGAGGGACGCATTGTAGGCACAGGTGGGGGACACAGAGACTTTCAGGAGAGGCCAGAGGGCAGGTTTGGGGGTGCTGAGGGGTACGAAGACCGAGAAGAAAGGCCCCATGGGGACTACGAGCGGCGCCAGGAGAGGTATCAGCACTACCGTCCGCACTACCGAGAGGAGGGAAGGCCCGAGCAGGGGCACTTCGGAGGAGACTGCAGGGTGCGGAAGCTGAATATGCCGCTATTTTCGGGGGAGGATCCACATGCCTGGTTCACATCAGAGAGATATTTCATGGCACACCACATGACCGAGGCACAGAAGCTGGAGGCAGCAGCTATTTGCATGGAGGGGAGAGCCTTGGGGTGGTTCCAGTGGAAGGAGAGGAGGCAACAGATCCGGAGCTGAGAGGAGCTGAAGGACCTTGTGCTGGAGAAGTTTAGAGATACCCATCTTGAGAATCTGCACGAGCAGCTATATGTCCTCAGGCAGGAGGGGCTGGTACGTGAGTACATCGAGGGATTTGAGACACTGGCAGGACATGTACATGGTGTGTCTGACGAGTCACTGAAGGGCACATTCTTGAAGGGGCTGCGACCCAGCCTTCGAGCTGCAGTGAGGCCCTACAAGCCCAGGGGGCTTTTTGAGGTCATCGAGATGGCGCAGATGGTAGAGGACTCTCGGACTGAGGATAGGAGAGGCGGGAGCAGCTACAGTAGGCAGATACAGCGGGGCACCTCGACTGGGGCAGGCGGAACGGGTGTCACTACTGAGTCAAATCAGATGAGGCTTGAGAAGACGGAGGAGCAGAACAACCCACCACCGACTGGGGGCCAATTTCGAAGGATGACCGATGCGGAGATGGGAGAAAAGAGGCAAAAGGGCTCTGTTTCAGATGCGACGAGCGCTTCACTCCAGGACACCGCTGTGCGAGTCGTAAGCTGCAAGTGTTGATAGCGGAGGTCGACGGGGATGATGACGTGGAGGACGAAGGGATCGAAGGGGAAGACGACTCTCACTCGGAGTAGCATCGCCGGTACTTTCATGCACCACCTTGAGGACAAGGTGGCTCGTTGGGGGGGAGTATTGATAGACCCTTGCGGGTCTAAACCTGCCGCACCATGGGCCCATGCCCATGGCTAGCCGCTGGACCCCTTTGGTGTGCGCGAGCGCCTCTCTAGCCTAGGAAAACCTAGTTTCTTTTATAAATAAGGTTGTAGCCGCCTTTGTTAGGGTATGCTTAATGATTGAGATTTCTCTTGAGCATCTTAGGGTAGATTTAGATTAAACGAGTGCGGACGTCCTCTTTGACGCCTTGGGAGGAGAATACATCTCTTTGGTATTCAATTATCTTGTTCTAGCTACTATATTCTCAATAAAAATCGTGCATTTTGTTAGTTCCTAACAATACCATGGTAGCGATAGAAGTATATCATGATAAACATGAGTGCTCGGTTCTTATGGTTAAAGAAGAAAGGAATAATAGAGATGATTGGTTGCTTGATTTCGGTGCTCATTGATGGAAATCAAATTCGAGATTGACCCTTTTATTTTAAAATATTTTATATGTCATAGAGTTTAAGTCCTTAAAAAATTCTAATTAGTTGAGTCTTTTTGTTATTTTGAGGGTTTTAGTTGTTTGAGTCTTTTTGTTATTTGAGTTTGAGTCTTTCTAAAATTTCTAATCCTAATCAGTTTCAAAGAGTCAAGTTGTAAGCATATATAAATGCCACAAACTTCTTAGTTTTTTGAATGAAAAATTCAATGGAAATTAGTTGGTGTAAACTTTTAGTTTCTCCACAAATTAAATTTTTTGCATTGGTGTGTGAGAGTGTGCTTTATTGCTTAGGCGAGAGGTCCAAATAATCTTCATGTGCTAGGCGTGCGTGTCGGTGATCGAAAGATTTTCGGGGTGCGAGATCCGAAAATTTATCAAATCACTAATTTACCTCTTCCCCAAATTCACACCACTTCACTTCCCGTTTCTATCCTACGCCAAATTGGTATCAGAGCTCAACCTGGTTTGGTTTTCTTCTTCATCAATTTTTCTTTCTTTCGTTAGACTAAAAAAAGAGTTCAAAAAGATTTCTTTAGTTGGATTTAAAAAAAGAGAATTTATGAAAAAAAACAAAAAAATAACAAAACAGAGAGAATCTTAAGGAAAAAAATTAGAAAAAAGAGAGAAAAGAAGGAAGAACAGAAAAAAACAAAACCCCCTAACTTACCTTTCAACCAAGCCGCCCTCATCACTGTCGTGTTCGCCACCCACTAACTCCGTAAGCAGCGGCCCCCAAGGTAGCCGTCCCACCCCCACAAACTTTCCCTGCCCTTAACAGCACATCCAACACCCACACCGCCTTCCTCGACGATGAATGCCTGCTACACAGCCATCCAGAGTCGTACAAATCTTACCGCCACCCTAAACAACCCCTAGGACCACCATCGTGACCTCCCCAACCTTACTCTGTTGTCATCGATGCCATCCGCCCTTGCCGTTGTCAAAACTACCGATTTGCCACAACATCATCTTGTCGGCGCTCGCTGGCACCGATGCCGATGCCGACTTGATCCATCAATCCCACCAGATTCTGCACATTCCGCAGGCGAAGCTACTGCAAGAAGAATTGCGACTAAACATTGGCATTCGACGGAGAAATTGTCGTCGGCTCCATCCACACCGATGCCGCTACAATGTCAGCTCATTTGAGTCAACCCCAACACTGCGCCAAGCCGGAGCCGATCTCGCGCCGTTGACCTGTTGACCAACGCCGCGGCTCAACAATGAAGCTCACGATTTTTCTGTGATTTTTATGGGATTCTCGGTCGTATTTCAGCATTATTTTTAGCGTATTTTGGCGATTCCTTGAGCTTTTTGCGTGAAATTTTTGGCCTTGATCATCTGGATAAAGCTCTACAAGTTCTAGAGGCCTTCAATGATACAACAAAGCTGATTTGCATTCCATGTAGCCTCTAATCTGATCAAATCCTCATTGTTAAATTCTAAAAAAATTGATTTTGTTGAGATTAATTAATATCATTGCTATTGCATATTTTCTAGTCTCGATCTGTGTGTCGCATCAATATATTTAGGATTGCATTTTATCATATGAGTTTGAATCTTAGGATCAGACATGGATGGTAATGCAATTCAAAGGGTAGAAAATAAATTTCAAATGATATAGAACTAAAAAAACGACATAAATCGTATAGAAGAGCGACCAGAAACCAAAGAAAATAAGCCAAGAACAAAAATTTGACATAAAATTTAAAGAAAAATATTTATCACATACGACTTACGTTAAGGAAGC